>JAHHFK020005764.1:0-75916 GCA_024533555.2 Aedes koreicus | reverse complement strand
ATGTGTCCAAAACCCTAAGTTTCACTTCATTTTCAATGCGCAACATTCTGGAGACAATAAATTTAAACCGATCAGACAAGTAAACAATTGAAAAATCACCGTCAAACGCACAGCATGCTACCATCAAAAATACGTGCGTACAACGCAAATGACTCTAGATAGGTTATCTCCGATACATTCCTTACATGCATCCTTGCACCATGGCATCGTATCCGAGTGGTCACCCCACCGTTTCGAGATGGCCCTCTTGTCTGGAGCATTCGAGACGAGTTTTATGGGCTTTTGGACACCGACCGTTGCCTGAACACGTGTTTGTAGCAGGCCAAATGTTGTAATTTCGGTGTGCCTGTTGTTGTGGTTTCTCCGGTATATTCGTCAGTCAGTTTGGGGCCAGTCAACAAACCGTATCCCAACCACAATTGATGCCATTTTCAGACGGCCGCCGGTCGGATTGTCTGCTCTGGGCTCCGTTTTTCTGTGGAGGAGAAGAGCCCAAAAATCAATAGTCCAAAAGGACTCGTCTGTGTCTGTTGAACGGGGCATGGAAGCTAGACGGAGTGCCAACCAATGCTCCAAGGATGTTCACTCGTAAATGTCATCGTAAATTACGGGGAAGTGGAAGCCCATTCTCAGTGATGGTTGGTCATATGTGCATTGTGCGCGTCATCATCGAAAAGGAGGCGATCAGGATGTGATGTCACCATTATTGAGGGAACGGGGCAATCGGTGCCGAATGTGTCCTTGGAAGCGAAGGGCCAGGGCGATAAATATGCCTAGGGGTGGACGCTTTGCTGGCTGATGGTTCATACATATGTCAGCAAGAGATCAAATGACAGCCGGATTTTTTGGGGCAGGGAGAGGATGTTATTAATGGCATCAACACCTTCTAGCGGCTGGTGATATAAAAGGGTAACACTGAATTTCCGGTCCATTTAGTTAACGCTTCGCTATTCTGGCTGGGTGTGAGTTATGGGGATTCAAACATTCACTGTTCGATTGGGGAAATTTCACCGAAAATTAAGAGTTGCGTTAGCAGAGACTATGCTTTTGGTTGATTATCGATTAGAAAACAGCCTACGAATATCCTGGAAAGTTATTAAGTACGTCGCTAAACATGATTAACGCAAACATCATTTTAGAACCCGACTCTCAATAGACGAACGAAAAATTGATTCGGGTCGGGTCAAAATGATGATGTTCGGGCGTTTAATTGAACTATCGAACTGTCAACTGGCCATTCCCGAACGCTCTTTGAGGTGATTATTATGATAAGACTACAAAATAACATCTCCCGGAAAATGGTCCAGCAGGTAAATGTCCATGTAGTATTTAGTGAAGCATAAAATAGCCCTTAGGGAGACCCGAATTAACGGAAAAAGTGGCCATAGAGCATAGAACCGGAACGAAAGATCCATTATTTTTCTGAAACCGCTTTGAGCTGACCAGAAGAGTTGATACTAATTTTCAAAAGATGATGAATTTTCGACAGATTTGGCACGCCATGAGCCTTAAGAAAAACAGCTACTAGTCCTCCGGGAAACCCGGAACAACCGGAAAAAAATAATCACTGGAATTCGCCGGTATTTTGTCTTCTTCTTGAGTAAAGACTGGACTCGGAAAAAATGAAACACACAAAAATGATCACCAAAAATTAATTTTAAATTGGATACTTCTCAAATTTTCAGGGATTAATAACTATATATTGGCTATGTTTTGGCATAATTTATTTATTGAATTTCCTCCCCCAAGCTGAATGCTTGTACATTTCTCTTAACACTGCTCATGAGATCTTGGGCGAGGCTTAGTCCATCTTCCTTACACAATTTCTCCCAGTTTTTCTTCAAAGCTTCATCAGTTTTGAATGTTTTTCCGCTTTTCTTCAACTTCTTCTTCATTATCGCCCAAAACTTTTCGATCGGACGAAGTTCTGGTGTATTTGGCAGGTTCGCCTCCTTCGGGATCACATTAACGCCCTTCGCTTCGTACCAATCCATTACAGGCTTGGCGTAATGGCACGAAGCGAGATCCGGCCAGAACAGCATGGGATCACGGTGAGAACGGAAAGAGGGCAGCAAGCGCTTCTGCAAGCATTCTTCTCGATAAATCTGCCCGTTTATGGTGCCGGTTGTAACGAACGGCTTGCTGTACCGTCCGCACTCGCAGATCGCCTGCCACAACAGGTACTTCTTCGCGAATTTGTCCATCTTTCTCTTCCGGAACTTTTCCGGAACCTCCATGCCGGACGTATCGACAAAAAACTCGAGGCCGGGGATTTGTTTGGTGTCCGCCTTGATATATGTCTCGTCGTCCATGACGAGACAGCCTGAAAAGCCAGCCACTCACGGTACAGCTTCCGCGCACGTAATTTGGCCACCGTGTTTTGCTTGTCAGTCCAGTTTGGCACCTTCCTGATCTTGAAAACCGGGCGGCCAGCCCGCTTCATGGTCTGCTGAACGAACCACTTCGACGAATTGACCTTTTTGGCCACGTCTCGGTTGGAAAGGTTCGGGTTATTCTTAAAGTACTGCCTTATCTTCCGCGCCTTCTCTGAGTATTCCGTTTTCGGTTTTCGGCCGCTTCCAGCGCGCCGTTTGATGGTCTTCGTCTCCTGGAACATCTTCACAACGCGGGACACGGGGAATGGTGGATTCCAAGCCTTTTGCCGATCCATCTGTGCGACTGACCAGGATTATCGATCACCGCGCCCAAGATTTGCTGGCGTAGCTCTTCTTGTTTCGAATGCATCTTGAAAACTACTTGACAAATCGCGATAAAATTTTGCACACATAAACGTAACGCTCTAAACTAGTACTACCCAAAATAACATGAATTTTTACCCACGCATATAAAAAGTTACACCCAAAACAAAGTGTAGCATTTTTTCCGAGTCCAATCTTTACCCCACCCCCCGCCCGTCCCCCCTACTTATTATTCCCAATTAAATAATTTTTTTATACTTATTATTATATTCACTCTATTTATTCTCTCTCCCCTTTTATCTTAATACTGCGGGAAAACAATTCTATATCCACTTCATTGTACGAATAATATAAAATAGCCCTGCATCCACGTTGTTCATCCGACCTCATTGTTTATTGGACACTTCATAAGCTTTTACCACCAACAATTTCACGACGAGGAAAACCTTGTGTGAATTAAACCTAGAATGGGAAAGCGATAGTTTTCTGAGCATCGGCAAAGGAAGAAGAGGATACCCAATATCGGGTCCGATTCTAGCTTTTGAGGATCGGGTTTAAAAAGGCCGCTGTACTTTCGCACAGTCAACAACCTCCGATCAAAACTTGACTACCCCTTTAGGTCCTATTTGGGGATTCGGACACTTAAAAAAAAACGACTCACACTCCCGTTCTACTCCACGGTCCAGGTCAAAGTGAATAAGTGTTATAATGTTTTGCATTTAAAAAAATTGAACAAAAATTGCCGATTTTTCATGGGTTTACCTTCACCCACACTGACAAAACTACCCATGCAGCATCAATCATAGTAACCCATGAGTCAGCAGACAAAATCGCACAGTGGGACGAAATAAAAAAAAGTGGGACATTGGTATTTGCGGCGAAACTATGAGATGTGGACCATTGATTTTTTCTACAATTTTTCTACATTTTTTAAGTACTTTATTTTTGTGCTAACAAATTTGATTTAAGGGGTGTATACACCTAGATAAAAAAATTAACTTTTTTATTTTTGCTTTAAATCGATAATAATGTATAATAACATTGTAGATCTAATCATTTCTAGAAAATTTTTAGAAGACAAAAACTTTCTATCTCTTAACTGGACGAAGTTGTAGGGTGAAAAAGTAAGGCAAAATGTAATACCCCCTTAAAAATCGTTTTTTTACCATAACTTTGTGGTTTGAATTTTCTCATTGTTTTAATGTTCTACAATGTTTTAGATATTTTAAAAACACACTTCTTTGTAGAAGACAGCTAATCATTATCTCCTTATTTGAAGAATTTACGTCAGTTTTAATGAATTTTTTAAGCTATCTTCGAGGATGTGTAGATTACAGGTTAGCAGGTATTAGCAGCTAAACTAATACCCTTTAAACTGATGTACAAATTATAGGGGGGTCCAAGAGGGCAGTTAACAAATTTTCAAAATGGAAACTAAGCTTTTTATTATATTATAGTGCGTTTAAGTGATTTTTTCATCTCTTTTAATAAACATTTGGACTTGCTATTAATTTTTTCAAAAAAAAGGCCAATTTATTAAATAATGAAGCTTATTTGAACAAAATAACGAAAAAAATTCCATCGTTCTACTGCGAATCTTCCTCTTCATCTTCCCAAATAATATTTTGATACGATTTACTACTTTTTCCTTTATAGAGGAAATTACTCTAATGTAGGTCTATGGATCTAGAATTCGAACTATAGATAAAAATCAACTTTCATTAAATTTATTCTCATTTTGTTATGTCAACGAGGCAATATTACTGTATATTTATTATTTTAAGGAAAAAAAGGTAAAAACATATTTACCTCGAGTTTTAAGCACAGGCCGAATCTTAAATCCATAGACCCACGTTAGAGCATACTCCCCTTCTTCATCTTTTATGACAAAGGCAACGCGGCATGCCCGATTTGACTGGCAACTAGATTGGTTGTTCGGTGTATGAAGTTGGTCTTGCAACGTTGCCGCAATGCCGCATTGCCACTTACATTGTGGCTGATTCTTTATTTTTCCAAGCATGCTGTGATGCAGTCAGCTGATCCGAATGTAGCTCGGTTGTAGTTGACAAGTTTTCAAAAGTGAAAAATGTGTAGTCTTCTCAGAACTGAATTGTGTGCTGTTTGGTTTGAATCAGATCCAGAAAAAAGAAATGAAAATTTGTTGAAGTGTGTTAAGGAGAAAATGGGTGGAGAAAAATTCACACCAAAGCATAAAAAAGCTGTTACCCGGTTTTGCTCCAGACTGCAACAAAAATGGCAACAAAGCAAAAGAAACAAAGTTCATTTTCAAAGCTGTTATAAAACGTGGCTTTCTGGACAACTCTTTCCTGGATCACGTTCTTCTATAAATATTCAGCAAAAAAAAGCTTTCGATAAGCTGACTGTTCGGAGCAAGAGGAGACGAGTTGCTGATCTCAGCAAGAACAGGTCTGCTTCTGAGCTTTCATTTGCTTTGCAAATGAATGCTCGTCGTGAAGGTAATGAAGATGCAGCTAAACTTATCACCGAAGCAATGCAATCGACCCCAACACGATCGACACGCATACGAAAAGCTTGGAAAGCACAAAATGTGTCACCCGCTAAGCATGCACGGAAACTTACAGAAGAGGAAGCATTATGCTTCTATATTGACGGAAATTTTTCGAAATCTTTGTGGATAAGCATGAGACAAAACAACAAAATGTGCAACGTTCTTCAAATCTATCCATCGTATCAAGTCCTCATGAAAGCTCGTGAAAAATGTATTCCATCGAAAGAATACATTACTGTTTCGGAATCAATATCTGAAGTAAAGCTTCAAGCTCTTCTTGACCATACGGCTAAGCAGCTAGTTGTTCTTCAAGATGAAGTGTTGATTACTATCTCTGACGCTGAACTGATGGATCTTGAACTTGTTTCAAAATGGGGCTTAGATGGTACCTCTGGCCAATCGAACTACAAACAAGGCTTTGCGGACAATCAGCTTGATGATAGTTCTATTGTTGTCTCATCTTTGGTTCCTGTACAAATGCGTGTCAAGACTTGCCCGTCAAAAATAATTTGGCAAAACATCCGCTCATCATCTACACGGTTCTGCCACCCAATAAGGATCCAATTTGCCAATGAATCTAAGGAACTTATCATAAAAGAGAAGAAAAATGTGGATGATCAAATAGCTCATTTAACTACGACCATCACTCAAAATTCCGCACTTTCGAAAATCAACATCAGTCATACAATGATATGCAGCATGGTAGATGGTAAGGTGTGTAGTGCTGTGTCTGAAGTATCATGTCAAAAGTGCTATGTTTGTGGAGCTTCACCCAAAGAGTTTCATGATGTGAGCAAAATGGAAATGAAAATACCCTACAAGGAGATGCTTAAATTCGGCTTTTCCACACTTCATTGTCATATTCGGTAAGTTTTTGCATATGAACATGACATTTATTATTTCTTGTTAACTAATTTATTATTATATTTAAAAATTAGGTTTATGGAATGCCTGCTACATATTGCTTATCGATTGGATGTTAAATGTTGGCAAGCTAGAAAACCTCATGAAAAAGAAAGTGACGTGGCTCGTAAAAAATACATCCAAGAAGCGTTTAAAAGACAGATGGGCCTCATAATAGACGTTCCCAAGCAAGGCCCAGGTACATCATATGATGGAAACACAGGCAGAAGGTTTTTTGATGATCCGTCTGTCACAGCATCTATTACGGGATTGAACGTAGACATCATTGAGAAATTTTCCAACATTTTGTCAGTTATTTCTTCGGGATTTGAGATAAATGCAGAAAAGTTTAGGATACATCTTGTTGAAACTGCCCAGCAATATGTGAAGCTGTACGGCTGGTATAAAATGCCATCCAGCGTACATCGTGTTTTAATTCATGGAGCAGACATTATAAGAGCTTCCATTATTCCCGTCGGTCATCTATCGGAGGAGCCTCAAGAATGTCGGAATAAGGACATTAAAAACTTTCGAGAGCATCGAGCAAGGAAATGTTCACGGTACATATATGTTCATATTTTATATCTACCAAACATACTTAGCTTTATTTATTTGTTAACATTTAACAGTGTAGCCACAAATCAGGACATCTTCAACCGTTTGTTGGTATCTTCAGACCCACTGATTTCTTCAATGCGAAAGATTTCAAAAAGGAAATGCAAGCCTTTCAGAAAAGAGGCATTGCAATTTTTGAAAGAACCTGAAGTTTTGAACAACGAGGTGTCAAATTCATCCAACGATGAAGATTCGGAAGATGAAGAGGAAGATTTGCAGTAGAACGATGGACTTTTTTTCGTTATTATATTCAAATAAGCTTTATTATCTAATAAATTGGCCGTTTTTTTTTTTTTTAAACATTAATAGCAAGTCTAAATGTTTATTAAAAGAGATGAAAAAATCACTATAAATGCAACATAATATAATAAAAAGCTTAGTTACTTTTTTGAAAATTTGTTAACTGCCCTCTTGGACCCCCCTATAATTTGTACATCATTTTGAAGGGTATCAGTTACTGAATAAATTAACGTTAAGTTTAGCTGCTAATACCTGCTAACCTGTAATCTACACATCCTCGAAGATAGCTTAAAAAATTCATTAAAACCGACGTAAATCCTTTAAATGAAGAGATAATGATTAGCTGTCTTCTACAAAGAAGTGTATTTTTAAAATACCTAAAACTTTGTAGAACATTAAAAAAATGAGAAAATTCAAATAAAAAAGTTATGGTAAAAAAACGATTTTTAAGGGGGTATTACATTTTTCATTCCTTTTTCACCCTACAACTTCGTCCAGTTAAGAGATAGAAAGTTTTTGTCTTCTACAAAGTTTCATGAAATGATCTGATCTACAATGTTATTAATACATGATCATCGATTTGAACCAAAAATAAAAAAGTTAATTTTTTTATCTAGGTGTATACACCCCTTAAATCAAATTTGTTAACACAAAAATAAAGTACTTAAAAAATGTAGAAAAATTGTAGAATAAATCAATGGGCCACACCTTATAGTTTCGCCGCGAATACCAATGTCCCACTTTTTTTCGTCCCACTGTGGGGGCCCCCCCCCAGGCCATTTCCCCGTTTTGTCCCTTTTTTTATTTTTTTAAATTCCCTCTAATATGATTTTTTTTATTATGATATACAGTTAGACTTTACCATTTCCCCCACACAAGATAATTTAATTGTGTACTCACACACACTTACAAGAATCTCTACGAAAAAATTATTTTAGATGTCAGGAAGTGGAACCGGGGATCAAGGAAGATGCATGCTTTAAACTGCATGCTTTCAGTGAGTTTTTGCAAGCGTGCTTTGAATGCTTTCAAAAGTTTTTTGGCCAAGAAGTTATTTGCTAACCTCGTCAGCTTAGCGTGGCATATCAACCAGCATGCATTAAACTCACTCAAAGCAACATAATGTCTTTGCAACTGCAGAGTAAGATAAAAAGCGCTTCAAAGGCTTCGCAGAACTTTTCGATAAACCTCCAGTGCGAGGTAAGCTATACAACATAGAGTAATGCATGGATTGTGTATTTTTATTAGTTTTAAAAAGTTTTTAATATAAATAACAACTACAAATTTTGGTATCTTTTCGATGATTTAGAACAAGTAGCAGAACTACTTACCAATTTCTGGATAAGATTTCTTAATCAAGTTGAAAAACGACTTCTGAGTTAATAGGGACTTCAAAATGACGAATGTGCTGTTCCATCGGGTTTTGTTGCTGATAGGTAGGAGATGGGCATCGTGAAGCTTCGCAAATTTATAGTACTCACGTTGCCGCATCTTTACAACGAGCTTTTGAATTTTTCCTATGCGTTTGTCATACGATTTGGTTTCATCCCAGAGAGCTAGCTGAGCAGTTTGCGCAGCACAAAGCACGCTACCCAGGATATCCACCATAGCCGTGTCAAAATCATCGTCTGCCACCGGGGTAGCCTCAGAAATTGAATTTTCTCCATCTTTCCCATTCACAAAGTCGTCGTTCTCATCGCCGGAAATATAATCATCATCGTTGTTTTCATCCAAACACTGGTGTTCTAATTCACAAGAGACCTCCTCGTCTTTTTGGTAAGCTTATTCTACACATGCGTCATATAAAGGGTGATACGGTCAAAATTTGGTCAGTATCAACTTGACGTATTTCTTTCAATTTTGCATTTAAAAAACCTGAACACCCCTCATTTTGAAGGTGTGTGTGTGTGTGTGTGTGTGTAGAATGTTGCTCCTATTTTGATTTTGGAATTCACTCTTCAGTTGTCAAAATGCCGTCCAAGCAAGAAGAGCAGCGTATCAAAATTTTGCTCGCGCATCGCGAAAATCCGAGCTACTCGCACGCAAAGTTGGCAAAATCGCTAAAAGTTGCCAAATCAACCGTTACAAATGTAATTAAAGTGTTTGGGGAACGTTTGTCGACAGCCAGGAAGTCTGGATCGGGGGAAAATCGAAAACCGGAAGCCGCTAAGACGACAAAGAGAGTTGCCGGTAGTTTCAAGCGAAACCCTAACCTATCTCTCCGAGATGCCGCAAATAAGCTGGGTGTATCGTCTACAACCGTGCATCGAGCCAAAGAAACGAGCTGGACTATCGACTTACAAGAAGGTAGTGACTCCAAATCGCGATGATAAACAAAATACGACGGCCAAAGCGCGATCCCGGAGGCTGTACACGACGATGCTGACGAAGTTTGACTGCGTGGTAATGGACGACGAAACCTACGTCAAAGCCGACTACAAGCAGTTTCCGGGACAGGAGTTTTATACGGCAAAAGGAAGGGGAAAGGTAGCAGATATTTTCAAGCACACGAAACTGTCAAAGTTCGCAAAGAAATATCTGGTTTGGCAAGCCATCTGTACCTGTGGCTTGAAAAGCAGCATTTTCATAGCTTCCGGGACTGTCAACCAAGAAATTTACGTGAAAGAGTGTTTGAATAAACGTCTGCTGCCTTTCCTGAAGAAACACGGTTGTTCCGTACTGTTTTGGCCGGATTTGGCATCTTGCCATTACGGTAAAAAGGCCATGGAGTGGTACGCCGCCAACAACGTGCAGGTGGTTCCCAAGGACAAGAACCCTCCCAACACGCCAGAGCTCCGCCCAATTGAGAAATACTGGGCTATTGTCAAGCGGAACCTAAAGAAGACCAAAAAAACTGCTAAGGACGAGCAGCAGTTCAAGGCAAACTGGCTTTCTGCGGCGAAGAAGGTGGACAAGGTGGCTGTACAAAATCTGATGGCAGGGGTCAAGCGTAAGGCCCGGCAATTCGGATTTGGAAAAGCGGAAGCCTAACTGAATATTTTTCCTGAATTTTATACTAATTGAACTTGAAAAAGAAATTTAATTTGATTTTTTAAATAAACGATTTCACCGATTTACACGCGTTTTCCCTTGACCAAATTTTGACCGTATCACCCTTTATCTTGAAGTGAGCAGACTCGAACATCTTTTTTGATTTCACCCACTGAGGCAACCATATTGGCCCCGTTATCATGAGTCACAGAGTAGACTTGTTTGAGTGTCACGTTAAAATTGCTAAGAACATCCTCAATCATATTCTTGAGATGTTCTTTTGTCTACCGTTCTTGCGTTTCTTTAATCACTGAAATCGATAGGAACAAACTTATTATTTCATGTATTAGTATAAGATAATAGAAAAATCGTTACCCAGATTACGGACGACAGCTTCTCCGTCAAGTGCATTAATGCCAAGAAAGTGTCGACTTCCTCTGGAAGCTCCATCCAGCATTATAAGTGGTTGTTCCTTCAATTCATTCGCAATGAGCTGCCGAGCCAAAAAAGCCGAGTCGTCCACCATTCCTACCACAAGCTTACGGTTCACAGTTATACCTGCTGCTGTATACAAGGGTCCAAGAAGCGTTTTAAATCCACTCATTTCCGGGAACGAATGCGGAAGATGGTTTTCGGTGGCAAGGTGCCGCCATGTTTGCCGAGAAGAATCATGTCCTTAGACGAGATCACCTGTAGTTTTTTCGGCTTCTTCCTTGTCGGCTCAGATTCGGCCACTATCGGCATCGGTAAATCCAATGCAGCATAGACGGTCGGATTCTGGACATTAACTTTTCCTGCTTGTATTCACATTCTGCTTCAGCCTTGCAGCAAAACTTCCCATCAACCTGCTCAATAACCTACAGCAAGGTGTTTTTTTGAGTGCTCAGTAGTTTCGATCTAAAAACTAAAACAAATAAAATTGTGTTTTGTTCATTTTTTTTATTCCTATAGTACTTACTTGGTTTATCACTGTGATTCGAAGATAACCGTGAAGCAAAACGTGAATAAGTTTTTTTGACAAGCAGCTTGCAACAGCCAACAGCAACACACAACACCGTAATAATCATAGCCAACTTTTGCACTGTCGAGGCGATCGAGGCGATTCAATCTTCGTGAATCAATGAATGCATTCATAGACAATTATTTCATCTGTCATTCAGACGATTATTTCATTTTTTCACATCTTGCAGTTTTTTCGCCACATCTCGAACTGAACTGTTGGGATTCCTCTTGAAAGCTTGAACTACCCGCTTGTGATCTTTAACACTATACGGAGATCCATTTTTGCCACTTTTTTCTTTCCGATCGAAGGTCAAACGTTCGTGGTACCGATTTGAAACACCCAGCTTCCTGCTGATGAGAAAGATCCGGATTTTCGAGGAACGTGCGCAAAATTTCTTTGCGCCGCTGCTGTTCTTCAGACTCCATCTTCGCAACGATTGCACATCTGCTAATGAAACTTGCACAGCGTAAACAAATACACATTGAACTAATTCCACCCAAAATTTCAATAGAAAATACCCAACGGGTAATCAGTTACAGCCATTTAAAAGTGGTGCCGTTTGATTCCGCACAACCTTTAGTTGAGTAAGGATCGTTTTAAATTTAATCGTCCCAACCACTCAAAAATACCACTCATATAGTTTCGTTCTCACCGTAAGAGTGTATACCATCTTTCACTAGATAGCTCCTCTGTTCAATGCTCACTTCTTCAAGAAAATAATCCATCGTGCAGCTTTGAAGGTAGCTGTTAAATGTGCATTCATAGATAGTTCAACCGCACGTCAACCGGAAGAGATTGAAGATGTTTATCGTAATAAATATCGATTCCAGTCCGACACAATGACCACCCACAATAACTCGCCCTTGACGATTATTGAATTGCACATACAAACACACCCCCACACGCTAAAACTGGTATTCGGTTCGTTTCGTTCTTGCCAAAGAGGGATGATTCGGTTCATTTCAAAATGTCAAATTCCTTTCCCGTTGACCACCGCCCAACGAATCGAGAACAAAAGCAGCAACCCTTGCTTATGGACGCATTCCATAGCAACTCGAAACTCTCGCGTGGCACTCGCCGAGGTACTGTCACTGTGCTTCCCAAGGTATTTCGTTCCAGTTGGAAACGGAACTAATTCACTAGCGGAGATTGCCGTAAGTAGCATCAATTTTTCCAGTCTTCAATTGGAGCCCGTGGAATCAACAATGCGAAAAATTGCAGCCATGTGTTCTCCCCGAATCGCCCGACAGCCAGTTCCACCCACATATCGCGGAGTGCGTCGTGTAAAATTAATGTAAAACATAAATCAATTAATGACCGGGGAGCCATTCGGATAGCAACCGTAGCGTCATTTGCAATTTTTGGCATTTTATAATACGATGCAACATGGTACCGGTGCGTCGGTTGTGGAGCCCGAGGCGTAGGCGGATGAAAATACATAAAACAGTAAACTCACAAACCCGATATCAACCATTAAAGCCCGAAACACAATAACCGTTCCCGGATTCACTGCTGACCCGACCTCTTCCTGGTCCTCGTCGCCCCATTTTGCTGTCTGTTTCGCCGGTTTATCTTCCAGCCCGAGTCTATTCCGGCCAGTCCAAAAAACCGGACGATATAGAGCAAAATTTATTTGATTATAATTTTAATTGGATAATAATTGTTTATTGTTCTAATTAGTGTCACTATAAACCGATTTATGGCGCTGCTTTGTGATTTGATCATCCTCCGCTTGCGGGCTGAGTGCCTTCAAATGCACAAACCCGCACTCTCGCAACACGGCGAAAAGGAGTCTATATTGCTCGGCGGGAGCGTGTGTGTGTGTGTGTGTGTGCATGTATGTGTGTACAATGATAATTCTGCTCAAACTGCGGCCATCATCGCCCGACAGGAAGATGGGCAGGTCCGGTGCTCGTGGTATTCAATTATGCTGGTCATTAAAAATTTATCACACGTCGGCCGCTGACCATATGCGCGAGAAATTGATGACCTGATAAATTAAGAGGAAAATTTTGGGAAAGCTCGTCAAGAACCTTTGCCCATGTAGTTGTGGACGGGAATACGGGAAATGGTACGAGGCGGGGGAAATTCGAGAGGTGTCATGTTTGCCGACTTAATGAGCAGCAGGTGTCGAGGGGAAATCAACATCAACATCAGGATGGGTTGGAGTGATCAAGTGAATTCATTCCAATCGTAGAGCAGACAAAGTATTTAATTGAAAAAGATTTACTATATTTTCCAGAAACTAGTCGAGTCGAGAAACAATTTTCAATAATGTTAGATCGCATAAAGAACAAACTATCGATAAATTGAAACAAAACTTTTTGGTGTATTGATGGGACGGAATGACAAACTTCAGTTTTGTTTGTACTAACGAAACCTGGTTTCAATTAGAGGTGGGCAAAATGGCTCACTATAACGAGCGGCTCCGAACAGTTCCGCTCATTGTAAATAGCTAGTTCTTCAGAACCGTTCATTTGCTCTTTTTCTAGCACTTAGCTAATTCGGATCAGCGTATTGAGATTTTTGATAAAAAAGTGTAGTTTCGTTGAAATCTTGGATTTTTTTGAAACAGTAACTACAATTTACGAAGTATATTTCGAGGTTAGCCTACTACGTTTCTCACCAACCGGTTGTTCTGCTTTGGAGAAAAAAACCGTTCACAAGGTACAGCGTTGCAGGAATTTTCTGATGATGATGTACACATCTCCAAAGCTTGCTTCTTAAACCGCGAATCGAGAAAGATGGCTTGAGCGATCAGTTCATTCGATTCTCTTTCCCCGAACCGCTCGATGAGACCATCTTCAAGTTCATCTACCAACTATCCGATATTTGGACGAAGAGAATCGTTTGAATGCAGTTCCCTCATAATGTGGGCAAGTACTGAGCTTTAGGAAAAAGAAATTTTTTATGAAAAATGAATTGGAACCCCAACCAAAAAAAGACGAGCGGGGCGCAACAACAAAAAAAAAAGAATAAAACAGACCATACCTTTCTCTATAAAAAGACCAAAAATATAAAAAACGAAGTGCTATATAGTCACAAAACCCCCCCATCCGCAGGAGGGTTTTTTTTTCTAATTTTAAACACACACAAAAAAATAAAAAAAAAAAAAATTGAAAACCCCTTTTGGCGCGAGAGGTTAAAAAAAAAAAAAGGTACAGCCCAATGGGGTTGTGCGCAAAGGTGACGTAGGACCAGTGCAGGTAAATCTCATTTTCATTGAAATAATTCACATAAGATTTAGAGCTGATGTGGTTCCTCCTTCAGTTCATCAAGATGAAATGACAAAAATAGTCTGGAAACTATCATGAACTCACTGCGAGAAAGAATGTATATTCCGTCACGTCTCACTGATGTAATAAGTTCTTCCCGACAAAGCTCTTGTGACAGCCACAAGAAAAACATTTCTCACTCATTCCCAAAGCTTACAGTAAAATCATATAACGATTTGAAACTACGGCTGATCATGAAACATTTCATTCCAAGTCGCTGAAAATGCACGTTTAATTAAAGTCATGCTCTACTAAGCTCTAAAAAAATGAATTCGTCTGAAATAAAATTATCATTTTGCTGGTTCTTTTTTATAATCGGAGTTTAAAATGATTGAAATCGATCATGAAAAAATAACGTCAGCATAAAAGACAAAAAAAAAACATATATGCAGAGTGCAATCGACTTCCATAAAAAAAATAATCCATCTCTACATCTACCAGATATGAGTAAATTGCGATGATCGTGCAAAAGAATCTGTCGACAACATTAGCAATAATATATAGGATAAAGGAGGCGCAGATTACCAAATACATTTGTATTAGTGAGCCGAAAATAATGTAAACACGAATAATAACGTTTAAAATTGCACGGAACCTGCGTATGGAGCTGTGAAATTGATTGTATGCATGCATAAGTTATATATAAATGCATGTATTTAAGATCCAAACACATTTTTATTGATTCCATCTACACTAAAGGTGTCATTTCTGCTTCCATTTAACCCTTCTAGTAGTATGACGTAATGAATGATAAGAACTAATCATTGTGACAACGATGTTGACTCTGGAATGAACATTTTCCAGTCATGGAGTGTTGGCATCACCTTCTCAAGTACATCCTTGTTCAATTTCATAATCAAAATTTCTTCTAGAGTCCCGTCCTGATATTAGATAAGACAAGTGCCAATGCACTGAACGATCGTTCCACGGATACCTGTGTCGAAGGAACGGAATGGACAACAGTTGCTACAGCATAAAGTTCCGGATGAGTATGTTTTCTTGCCAACCAATGTTTCCAAACGTCGTAAGTGTACGGTTGCCTTGGCTCTACTTCTAATTGCCGAAGCTGCTTTCGAAATGAAGTAACCGTTGGTTCCGAGACACTATACTGAGCGCCTCCAAATAGTTTAGTAATGTAGTCATCCATCATGTCAACCGTACCGGCTTCGGATTTAACATGCGTTGTTGAAGATGCGGATGATGATAAGGATTGAATTTTGTCCCAGGTGTTTATAATGAAATTCTGGAAATTAAAAGCGTTAGTTACCTCATAGTATTTTGGAAAACAAAAATAACAGAGGCTGCCCAATTACTAAGTGTGTACTGAATCTGATAGTGCATGTGGTAAATTTAATTTAGAAACTTTGGCTGGTTAATACTGTTGTTAATGGAGAGCCTCTGCTGTTAAAGTAGTACCTGAATAGCTTCTTTTTCTGCAGCAGAATCAAACACAGTAGATCCTGGAAAATTAAATCTCGGGTCAAGATAAACAGCAGTCTTGAATGCCATGTTATCCAGCAATTTTCGCAGCCTAGTTTGAAGTGTTTTAGCCAAAACGGAACTACGAGGGTTTCCCGATTCCCTTTCAACCATCAACGTGGCTTGTAGCCACTGTATGTAAAACTCGCTCAATGGTACGTGTTTGTTTTGTAAACTTTTCGTCAACTTAAAAACAGGGTTAAAAGCTGACAAATAGGACTTCATGAATATCCAGTCATCTTCCGAAAACGCTGTAATATAAATTAGTCATAGTTTGCATTGATAGTTGTGATGATATAATCATGCTTCAACAATAAAACTGTATCAGTTAAACTTACCTACATCTGGATATTCTTGTCCAAGAATAATGTAAAATGATTCTTGCTTTACAATAGATTTTATCATTTTGTATCTTCCACCCCAACGAGTAAAGCTTCACAAGGGAGCTTAAGAAGCTTTGATATGGTCGAAGAAGATAGAGTACTTGGTTTTCCGAGTATCTTTAACAATGTCGGTAATTTTCTTGATGTTTGGATCATTCTTCGTGATCACGTCCGTGATGGCTAACTGTAGAGTATGAACACTACATCTAATACGGTTAAGTGCGCTTCCGAATTCATTAGTAATCCCATCAATCATACTACACTCTACTTCATCCGAGCCTTCCTCATCCATCAAAGATTCTAGAGGAGCAACAGAAGTAGTAGCAAGTTTTTGCATTTCTTTAATCGCTGCGATCATATTAGCACCGTTGTCAGTAGTAGCCGAAAAAACTTGGTTAAGCTCAATATTATATGAATTCAGAATTTCAAGGACTTTGTGTTTCAAAAATTTTGCCGTCTGGGATTGTCTAACCTCCATCATAGCTGAAACAAATTTTCAAAGTTTAAGGACGATTTTTATAATAAGATTTTTTACGTTTTACCAAGGGTTCTAATAACGACCTCCCCGTTTGCTTCATACTGGACGTTGAGACCGATCATGTGGCGTCCGTGCCTAGAAGCGGAATCTATTTTAATAGATACAAGCTTTTCCACCATCTCATCTTTGATCAAGGACCGTACTTTCTGAGCAGTTTCATGAATGTGAATTTTGATATTCCTCCGGTTAACATGGCAGTTTATTGTTTCCATAATAGGATCCATAAGCATTTTGAATCCATCCCACTCAAAGCAATTGAATGGAAGATGGTGCTGTGTCACCAATTTTAGACATGCTTCGTTAAAAAGCCGTTTGTCGATCGGGAAACTTTGTTTTGTTACCGGCCGGGCTCTTTTTACAGGAGATTCTGTTTCTTTGAGCAAATTCTTGATCATTGCTGCTACTGGATGCTGAGTCCTGAAATGACGAATGAAGTTTCCCACATCGTATTTCCGTTGGGCGTAACAGCAACCAATTGTAGGTTCAATTGCGCAAACAGTATTCCCACATTCTATTCGAACGCACTCTTCAGCAGTAGCAGTATAAGTTAATTTTCTTTTATCAGTTTGTTTTTCTGCCATTGTATTTTTTGTTCGGATCAAGATAAGAACTTATTTTACTTTAACAAAATCTGATTCTTGACAACACGAGTAATTTTATGTTTTTCATTTTCGTTGTGTATCACTGATAAAAAAAACAGAACATATGAAAAAGACTCAACTTCAAAAATCATATTTGCAGAAGAGCATGATTCCGATTTTTTTCTAATCTTTAAAACCAAAGGCTTTAAAAAGTTTTCTAGGCCAGCTTAGTAGGCAATAAAGTTGGTTTTTGTTGTTGTTATACATGACTTTTCATGAACCGAAGAATAATTGGGATGTCGTCTTATCAGAATGCTCTTTTTTTAGACGATTGAAGCTTTGTTATTATAATAGTTTTCGTCGTTTTGAAAACCCGATCTTAAAACGGCATTTCAGATTGTGTAAGTGACAGTGGGTGAGAAAAGGAGAATCTCACAAATTTCATTTCATCTCATCAGCTCACTGTGACGAAGGAGATTTTTTTCAATCATTAATGAATGAGAGAATTTTTTTGTTTAACAGCCGCATGACGAAGGGGCTATGCGATATCGTCATTCCGTTACAGTCGTATCCAGAACAACGAGTTGTGATACATCATAAGGTTTTACGAAATTGATATCCATTACATTGTCATTTTCAATTGATAGACATGAAATTTTGTGCATTTTCATTGCTAATGTTCATTAATTACTACCACTATATATTAAAGTCGAAAAACAACCAAACCCCCTTCTCAATTTCAAACACCATAAAATTAATATTATAACACATCTTAACTTCTATCTTTTAAAATGTAGTTTTAAAATTAATTTAAAATTTTTAGTCCCCGCAAAAACAAAACCCAACCCAAAAAAAACATAAAAAAAATAATCATAGCACAGCACTGAAACACCCGTATATTGGGCCAAAAGCGACATTTATGTTGCATTTAAGGTGACTTAATTGCTTGATAGGCAGCCGTAAACACGCTGTGGAACTGCTTATTGGTTACCTGGGTAATTTGGTCGTCCTGAAAAGGACGGATTTAGTTGACGGGGGAGAAACAGTTCGCGATTGAACTTGGGCTTTCTTTCTTGGTTCTTCTTCTCTTCATTGCGGGTGGCCATCTGCAGGTGACGTGGGGTGATTGATTCTTGTCTAGTTGTCACGGGCGGCTTTTTCCCGCCAACTCGTAGGCCTCAGCAGCCATGTTTCTTGCAGCGAGGTTAGCGGGAGCATCGGCAACAACAGCCAACTGCAACAACGCCTCTCTGGGCAACGACTGCTCACCGCCGCCAACTGCGATCCTAAGACCACTGCACAGCTTAACGGCTGTCGTAAGACTGAATCAAAATGTTCTGCTAAGAGCTATTAGGTAAAGGCGTCGAATGCTAGTGCACGAAAGAAGGCGGTTCCAACGAAGGCAATGTGTTACAAATTGCATCAAAGGGGACGAACTTCAATTATTGCGCCACAATAATTAGTTTTAACGGATGATTTGCTAAACCGAAACTTTCCTAATTTGCTTGCCACCGCCAGCAACTAATCCGCTATGCATAGCTAGGAAGTACAACGAACTCAACCACATGGTCGGTCTGAAGAGTCGCTGTTCGGCTCGAATTCCGTTTGTTGGTTGTTTAACGTTCTTTGTCATTTACTACGGGACGGGGCGTTTAATGAATGCTATGTTCAGCCGGGGCGCGGTAATTGAAATTAATTTCAAACAGCACAAGAGAAAATTTCAACCAAATAAACTCTTTAGTTGGCAAACTAACTTGGTCGTCCTGAAAAGGAGAGATTTAGTTGACGGGGGAGAAACAGTTCGCGATTGAAATTGGGCTCTCTTTCTTGGTTCATCTCGTGGGATGATTGATTCTTGTCTAGTTGTCACGGGCGGCTTTTTCCCGCCAACTCGTAGGCTTCAGCAGCCATGTTTCTCGCAGCGAGGTTGACGGGAGCATCGGCAACAACAGCCAACTGCACCAACGCCTCTCTGGGCAGCGACTGCTTGCCAGTGCAGCCGCCAACTACGATCCAACTGCAGATCCTACACTGCACAGCTCCACGACCGCCGGAAAACAAAATCAAAATTACTACTACTAAAATGTGTTTTTATTTCCATTTGTTTAATTACTACATTTCAATATTACAGTACAAGTGGTTAGGCAGAGGGGCTCTACATCTTTAGAAAATTAGTTTGTTTTGGTGTTCATTTGATTGGTGTTGTTTTTACATATAATATGTTTTTCCCTCGTGGGAGTGAGTTTAATTTGAAAAAATTGAAAACCTACCTAACTACAATAACTTAAATCTAGTTTATCAGCTGTCTGATGATTGGATGTGGTGACCTCAGGCAGGATTCTCTGAACCTTTCCAGGACTATGATTTTTCTCTCGCTGAGAGTCTGTAGACCAGCCAGGCGATGGATCTCAAAAATTGATCATCCGGAGGATGGTGTTCTGAACTACCTGTAGTTTCTGATGGTGGCAATTGGCGCAACTCTCCGAGATTGGCCGTACTCGATCACGGGAAGAATTTTAAGGACCGCAAGCTTGTTCTTGGTCGATAAAGTGGACTTTCTGTTGATCAGCGGATGTATAGATCTCAACAAGGATCTACACTTGTTTGGTGTTTTGTCAACATGCGATGGAACAATAACTTGCTATCTAGGGTGAGACCAAGGTAGACTACTTCCCCGGACCAATCGATCGGAGTGTTACAGAGGTGGACTTTGCATTCTCGTTGCGGAATGAGTCGAGGTGACTTTGAATGCGGAAACAGAATCGTCTGGGTTTTAACTGCATTGATACAAATCTTCCAGCTGTTTAAGTAATCGGACAGAACATTGAGGCCCTCCTGAAGTTTTCTAGTCAGTGCACGAATCACTCGACCCTTGTAGATGATGGAAGTGTCGTCCGCAAACATCGACAAAATACCACCACCTGGTAAGGGAGGAACATCTGACGTGAAGATGTTGAATAGAATAGGGCCTAAGAGGCTACCCTGGGGAACATCAGCATCAACGTTGAACGTTTCAACGGAATGATCTGTCCAATAGATAGTTCTTGATGATCTTAACAGGATAGATCGGAAAGTTGTATCGATGCAGCTTAAACACCAGACCATCGTGCCAGACATTGTCGAAAGCCTTTTCGACGTCCAACAATGCCATGGCAGATGTCTTTCCAAGGGACCTGTTCCGTTTGAGGATGGTAGTAACTCGCGTCAGTTGGTAGATGGTAGAGTGACCTTTCCTGAACCCAAATTGTTCCTGAAGGAAGATGTTATTCTGGTTTGTGAAATCCAGTAAACGGCTGAGGATCAGCTTTTCGAACAGCTTCGAGATGGAGGACAAAAGGCTGATGGGGCGATAGCTTTTAGCGCTGGTAGGATCTTTGCCAGGTTTGCGAATAGGGATAACTTTAGCTATTTTCCAGCTAGATGGAAAGTAGTCAAATTCCAAACATCTGTTAAAAACCGCTGCAAGGTGTCGGAAGAAATCAACACTCAAGTTTTTCAACTCGAGGTTGATGACGCCGTCAACACCAGCGGCTTTCATGTTTTTGGTTCCCTTGATGGCAGCTATCACCTCATCAGCCGATATACTAATATCGTCAGGGACAATTATGGGTGTTTCGGCGACTCTAGACATTGCCTCCATAACAGTAGGCTCATGTGGGCTCACAATAGATTGGCCAAGGTTGTGTAAGTTTACAAAATGTTGACCTAGTGCGTTGGCCTTTTCAACAGGGGTGATAAGTAGAGGTGGAACTGAATTCTGGTCGAGCGGACTAAGCGGCGGAATTGGTCTTGGCTTATTTTTTAGTATTTTGGTCAATTTACAAAAGGGTTTTGCGCAATCTGGGAGAGTTTTGATTCAAAATGCCGATTTCTGAGATCCATCATCCTGGCTTGGATAATTTTAGTAAGCCGGTTCGAATTGATCTTAAGGTGAGGTAGACCGGTGCGTTGAAATTGTCTTCGTATCGAGTTACGAATTCCAATGATGTACTTAGTAGTCCTGTCAAGGTTCAGAGAATCACTCACCTGGTTTATTGAAGGAACATGTTGCTCTCTCGCCCGAGAGATTGCTTCGTCGATGGCACGCAGTTGTCGATCGATGTCTTCGGGCGTCTCGGGGAGTGCATCGTAATCGACAGAGTCGTCGACACATCGCTGGAACAGTTCCCAGTTGAC
Organism: Aedes koreicus; assembly: GCA_024533555.2. NCBI lineage: Eukaryota > Metazoa > Arthropoda > Insecta > Diptera > Culicidae > Aedes > Aedes koreicus. The sequence continues at coordinate 54,503 of JAHHFK020005764.1, read as the reverse complement.
TCGGTGATAGTTACGCCTGGTGATAGGGTGCCGATTGACCGAGGAGCCAACTTCGGCCACCACCGGATAGTGGTCCGAGCTGAGCTCCTGGTATACGACCGGTTAAGCGATGTTGTTTGCCATGTTCGTGAGGAAAATGTCGAGGGTTGAGTGAGTTCCGGCTTGACTTAAGTGGGTAGGAGAATCCGGATTCAGCAACGTGTAGTGGCCCTCCTCCAGGTCGTGTTGGATCATGGATCCGTTGGTGTTCCGACGAGTGTTTCCCCAGCCTTCATGTCTTGCGTTGAGGTTGCCAGCGATGATGAATTGCCCCCGCCGCCGAGTTAGGTTGACGATGTCTTGTCGTAGGAAAGTAGCCGTTTGCTTGGGGCAGTAGGCCGCGATGATGATGTTTTTTCCGACGGTTGTGTCTATCTCCACACCGATGGCTTCGATTGCTTTAAGCTGGAAACTCGGCAACAGGCGGCAGTTGATGTTGTATCGCAAAGCAATCGCAACACCCCCTCCTCTTGAAGTAGTCCGATCGAGTCTGATGATCCGAAAGTCATGAATATATACATTGACGTCAGGTTTGAGGTTCGTTTCGGTGATGATGGCGATATCGATTTCCTTGTTGTTGAGAAAATCCGTTAGTTCTAGGTTTTTGTTCCGAACGGTTTGATTGACTTTGGATGTCGCTTTCTTGCGAATTTCAATGTATTCCGATCGCTTAGGGCACGATCGGTTGCTACCCTCATGATTGGCGCCACAGTTGACGCACTTTGGCTCGACACTTTCGTCGATTTGGATGCACTCAACAGTCCCGTGGGCTTCAGCGCATATTCCACAACGAGGTTTCATGCGGCAGTTTTTGGTACCGAGTCCAAAGGAGAGGCAATTTCCGCATTGTGTGACGTCGTTCTTCAGCGGTCGGTAACGCTCCCATTCAACAATAATGTTGAAAAGTGCCTTTATTTTTTGCAGATCGCCGAAACAGGTGGAGTCCTTCTCTAAATGGACCAGGTAAAGCTTGTCCCGATAGTTGGCTGTCCCATTGCGCCCGAAGGGAAACACTTTGATCGGCTTAAGCTGCACCGATTTGAGCTCGATGATCGAAATCAAAAAGCGAAGGTGTACCCCTTATATAACATTCATGGCTGCCTAGGAGACGTTCCTTACTTAAATATGAAGTCTGTGCGCGGAATGTACTGTGTATTTGGTAAATTTACTCTGAAAAATCGATATTATAAGACATCACTTCATATTTGCGTTAATTTTAACAGTTGCATGTTAAAAATCAATAGTTTTAAATATAGGAAAATAAATGTAGAAAACGTCCCGATTGTTTGGTGCAAACATTTTGGAAATCAATCGTGGAATGACTTAGTTATTAACGTTCAAAACCTATATATTTTTCGTGACGCTCCAAATTTTCGCAATTCGAACGTGTACCCCAATATTGAAAACACAGACGTAGTCCTACGTCAAAACTTCCATCTGCTTGCGAGTTTTAATTCCACTCTCGCTCTTTTCATGGCAGTTTCGAAGGTTGCTCTGGTTTAGGAGAAAATTTAATTAGATGGGCCTTTCCACCTCGTTCCCGCTCTCGCTCGCTCAGTACAACTAGCTTTAGCAGTCGATCAGTAGCTCGGGAGTCACATATCAATAGGCGCTCTCGCTCAGCTCTAGCTCCCCTATCACATGGTACACAACACAGCTCAGTTCGTGAGCTATTTTGGATAGGTGCTGCCGTTCGCGCTCTCGCTCGCTTGTCATATTGCAAACAGAAAAAGCTCCCGTTCACGCTCCCGCTCACATATAAGTTTTTTTGTAAGGTGAGCGAGTGAGCTACCGCCCAATTAAAAAGAGCGTTAGGTCACTCGTTCATCTTCGTAAACTAGTTCTTTAGCTCAGTTCATGAGTGCATTGCCCACCTCTAGTTTCAATCAGCCCAAGTTGAACTTCAATGTAGTGGCTTATGTCCAAAGGAACCGATGAGTTGGCCGAAAGCGTAATGGTTCTGAGATTCAATGCCCACAACTATCTGAAGATATTTAACCTTCCTAAGCTATTGGGGTCAAATCTGACCCATGGCGCAACTTCAATGTACGCTATATTTTTTGTTTTTTAACCAATCGGCCCAAAAATTTCTGACTTTTAAAATTTACGGAATTTTTCATTTTTGCATGAAAATATATTTCTTTAAATCAGTTTAAACTGGTTGTACAGAGTGACACATAAGACATTAGGGTCAATATTGACCCGGATTTCAACTCTTCGTAGAATTTCGAAATTTTAACTTAGAGTCAGTGTGTGCACAATTTGAAAGGTTCTGGTCAATGCATTGGAACAAAAGAAACTGGTTCCGGTAACATTGGCCACCGGAAATCTGCTACAAAGGGAAGGAAGTTTTAGTAAAACACTCCAGACTAATTGTACAAAGCGCCAGGACCGGGTCATCAAGACGGCTATCTTGCTGGCTCCCGAAATGTTCAGGGTGGTGATACAAAGGTGTCTGAACGAGGGCGTCTTCCCGGAAGCCTGGAAAATTCAGACCCTAGTGTTGCTACCAAAGACAGGGAGGCCACCAGGGGATCCATCGGCATATAGACCAATATGTCTGTTGGATACAGCGGGTAAGGTGCCTGAGAGGGTAATCCTCAAAAGGCTGACAAAATACACGGAGGGTATAGGCGGTCTGTCTAATATTCAGTTTGGCTTCCGTAAAGGGAAGTCGACGGTGGATGCCATTCTGTCCGTCACCAAGACGGCCAAAGTGACAATCCAGTTCCTGGGTACCTGTAAAAGATTCTGGGAAGTTATTTCCAGAATCGCGTACTGGTGTACAACACAGAGGTAGGCCAGAAACGTGTCCAGATCATCGCAGGCGTCCCACAAGATTCGATCCTGGGTCCGGTGCTATGGAACACGATGTACGACGAAGTACTACGGCTAGAGTTCCCGAATGGGGTGACGATAGTCGGGTTCGCAGACGACATCACCCTGGAGATATGTGGTGAATCCATCGAAGAGGTAGAGCTAACGGTCTCCCACTCCATTGGCATTGTGGAGTGATGGATGAGTTCCAGGAAGCTGGAGCTAGCCCACCATAAGACTGAGGTGACGGTTGATAACAACCGAAAATTGGAGCAAAATACGACGATCAGTAACTGCAAAATTGAATCGAAGAGGTATTTGAGGTATCTTGGGGTCATGATTGACAATAAGCTGTCCTTTAACAGCCACGTCGATTACGCTTGCAAGAAAGCCTCTATGGCTATATCAGCATTAGCCCGCATGATGACGAATAGCTCGGCGGTGCAAAGAATTAAGCGTAAACTCCTGGCCACGACGGGCCGGCATGGAGAGCTACCTGAATAAGCTAGAGAGTACGCACAGGCTTATGTGCCTAAGAGTGATTAGTGCATACCGAACAGTATCACGCGACGCGGTCTGCATCCTAGCGGAGATGATGCTAATAGGCATTGTCATAAAAGAGGATGTAGGGTTCTTCGAACAACGTGGAACAAGAGGTATCCGAAAGACCACTAGAGCCGCATCTATGGTTAAGTGGCAAAGGAACAACTCCACCAAAGGTCGGTGGACCCACCGACTAATCCCGAAACTCTTCGGGTGGGTTGGTAGGCGACACGGTGAAGTGAACTTCCAACTTAACGCAGATTTTGTCAGGCCACGGCTGTTTCAAATCTGCACAAATATGGGCATGCACCGAGTGCGCAGGAGTAGAGGAAACCGCGGAACATGTGTTCTTCGCATAATTTGGTCCAGAGGATGTGCCAGAACCGGGACGTCTGGGATCGCAGGGATATGCGTAGCAGCCTCCCAGATCGTCCTCGATCTTCAACAAAAATGGCGAAACGACCAACGGCAGGTCGCAGGGACCACCTAACTACTAAAGTCCTATGTAGTTAGAAATAGTGTGTGCTTAACGCCCCATTTTAATTTTTTTTTTAAAATTTAAACTTTCCAAAAAATGACGGTCAAAATCAATTGCACAATTTTCCGGAATTTTTCAGCAAGCAGGGGTGAAAAAGGGGGCTTAATTTTTTTAACTACTTCGATGGCCGGGTGGGGACCCGGGTCCCACGAAACTGAAATGCTTATATCTCAGGTGATTTTAGGCCGATTTGAACAATTTTGGAATCAACCCCCCCCCGGTTTCTTTCTCTCGCCGCCCCGGCGCTTCTTGGCGGTGCCTGCATATCACTGTTTTTTCCGCGCGCCCCCCCGCCCCCCCCCGCGGGGGCTTCCTCCCCGCCCTTTTTCATCCAGATTCTCCCCCCACTCCTTGCCGGCCCCGCGGGGCGGGCACTTTCCCGCCCCACGGTTTTATTCCTTTATTTTTTCCCCCCCCGTTCCCGGGCCCCCCGGTTTCCCGAACACCGAAGGTCCTCTTTTTCCCACCGCATTATCTACCCCGCCCCCCCCCCATTCGCCCCAATTTGCCGGCCAACCGCGTACATTTTTTTGGGCCGGGCCCCCGCCGGGTTTTTTTTCGGTCACACACGGTTCACAGCACAATAGCCCCCTCCTCAAAGTAATACCGAAAGGTGGTCCCGGGGAGGGTCCAGGGCTTAAGGCACGGGTGGGTTTTTAGTGGGTCGAGGAGTTGGCCCTCCTTCCCATACCTTGTCCTTCAGGAGTCTGGTTGCAGATTTTCCATCCCGCGAAAAAAAGCCTCATTGTACAGAATTGCCCTCTACAGCAAAGTTTCTCAGTGCGCAACAAATTTTCTTTTGATATTATCTTATTAGTTCCAAATCGTGCTGCAGAGATGGCGCTCCAGTCTATCATTGTCAAATGAAGCTCTAGAGAGTTGCCATCCTCGGCAAAGTTGTTTGGAATGTAAAATATAGTCATTTGACATTATCAGATTAGTTCCAGATTTTGTCGCAGAGATGGAGCTGCAGTCTATCTTTTTCGAATGAAGCTTTAAAGAGTTGCCATCTCAGGTAAAGTTGTTGAGAATGTAAAATGTAGTCACTGGACATTGCCAGATTAGTTCCAAATTGCGCCACAGAGATGGAGCTGCAGTCTATCTTTGCAAAATGAGGCTCTACAGAGTTGCCGTCTTCAGAAAAGCTGTTTTTCAAACATTACTACTTGAAGCCCATTAAAAAAAAAAAAATAGTTTTTCCGATTTTTCTTTGAATTTCTCCTCCACAGTGAAAACTTTGGGGCACTTTTTTTTCAGATTTTTGAGAAAATTTCATTATAATTTCGTAATTTTGTTTTGTTCTACAATGCTCCGTTCTTGACTAATGAATTTTTGAAATTGATGATTTTTGCAAGCGGAAAATTTAAATTGGAGTTGGTATGAATGTATTTTACTTTTTTAAACAGATGATCGAAGTAAGCTTCGGGCGCAAACGGGCGTGTTTTTCATTCTCTGTGGTTTTTTTTTCGTTCATTTCCTTTTATTTTACTATCAGTGACGTTTCGTAGTGAAGGTTTAGAATAGCAATTTGAGTTTGAGTTTGTGGGGTTTTCGGTAATGTGTTATGATCGGTGTAAAATTTTTAAACAAGTTTGTGTACGTGATAGACCGAAAAACTCTGCAGGGTAAACCATATGCGTTGTATCAACTTGGTGTCTGTATTGTTATCATGCGTAGAGTGCTGTATATTGTTCCGGCTTTAGTAGTGCGAGCCCGGGTGTGATGGTTGAATAGTTGCTAACAGCCAAGGTCATAGCGCTGTCAAAAACCGGCAAAACAGACGAAAGGGGTGATGTTGCGGCAATTGCAAACGAAGCATACAATATGGTGATTGTGATGATGTTGGGAAGAACGGTAGTTATAAGGTAGTGCAGATTAGAAGTACATGTTTAAAAGTCAAGAAGTACATGTTCGAACATTGAAGTACATTGAGAAGAACCTGTTCGAAACGTAGTGAAAGAGAAGATATGTAGGTAAGGATAAGGTTAAGGATCAAGGACGTGTGTGTGAAGAGAGAGAAAGAGAGAGAGAGAGAGAGAGAGAGAGAGAGAGAGAGAGAGAGAGAGAGAGAGAGAGAGAGAGAGAGAGAGAGAGAGAGAGAGAGAGAGAGAGAGAGAGAGAGAGAGAGAGAGAGAGAGAGAGAGAGAGAGAGAGAGAGAGAGAGAGAGAGAGAGAGAGAGAGAGAGAGAGAGAGAGAGAGAGAGAGAGAGAGAGAGAGAGAGAGAGAGAGAGAGAGAGAGAGAGAGAGTATTATATTTTAATTCTATTGCATGCAGGTTTTACAACGCTTTAAAAGTATTTTTCTATTCTATTCAAACAAGCCACCCGCACGTGTCTGTGGCCAAAATTGTTTTCATCAGATAAGGTTTTTTTTTCAGATTCCGGATGAAATTTCATTACAATTTGGGAAGAAAAATCCTTGTTCTACGTTGCTCCGTTCTCGAGATATGATCGGAAAATCGGAAAATTTCAATTGACGTTCTCGGGAAAACAGGCTGTCCTCAATTTGTTAAATATCGTTTTTGTTTTATGTCTCCAAGAACTCTCACTCATCTCTGATCATCCGGTACAATGTTAGGTTCAAGAAACTGACTAAACAAGTTCTTCATGCACCTCTTTGCGACGGCTGGACGGTTCTATATCTTCCTTGGGTGTTAACATTTTGTGACGGAATATTGACTCGCATTTCAAATTCACATTGCGGAAAATTTATTTGATCAAATTTTAAGTCTTTGCAGTCAAAATGCTCATTAGAGTCCCAATTTTTAGGTTCTGGTGCAAACTTCCCTTTTTAACCCGATTGGCAACAAGGAATCTGTGCCGGAAGATGGCATGTTTTGCCACGATCCGTGAGGCGGTGACAGATACAAATTTTCATCGGAAAGTGCTTTTCGACGGCTCAAACTTCATGATTATTCATGAAAAGTCTACTTCTAGCCTTGGCCGCATTGAAACCGAAAGATTTGATATTTTTTACAAAACTAGTGTCCATGTGAAACTATTCATAAACAGAATTTGAAGTCATTTGGTTCTTGTACGGCTGAGTAATAACAATTGGTGACGAGAATGGATCCCATGTATATGGGTTGGATCCCCTATATGGGTTCAATCGGATGATTAAAAATAAGCAGTATAGTAATCAGTAATGGGCCGAGATGACAACCTTGTGGCACCTAGGAGTGATTAGTGGTAAATTTGATTGCTTTTTTATTGTTGTTCTCAAATCACATAGAAATGTTCTAAAACATCCCAACGGGCTTATAAATGAGTAAACATAGTAAACAAAGAAAGCATTGTCAATTGGATCCATTTTGCTGATTCAAGAAGCTCAAGAACTCGATTACCGACCTGGTTACTGAAATTATCGAAATCTAGCAAATCAAAGAAAAACTGTTCAATTTACATAGTTTTCTTAGTTTATCATTTTTACTCATTTATGAGCAGTGGCGTAGCGTGGTTGGGCGAGGGGCGGTGCACCCCGGTCCGGACAGTAGAGGCAGTGAATGTTTATTCACTTTGCCGGCTCCATGGATGTATTTAACGGAATTTGTTTAATTTTGTTACAAATTTAGTGAACAATGAAAACAGCACATGTTGGACATTGACAAGATGGTACATATCCCAAGCAACACAAAACCGTCATAATTGGTTACAGCGACTTGATTGTGACTTAATTGAGTAGCATTGGAGTAAAATCTACTGTAATGCAACAAGTTTGCTGCTAGGGGTGAAATTGACATGGTTTCCTTTAACAGTGACTCTTAGCTTCAATGAGTGACCATAGCTTACCTTACCTTACCAATCAGACTAAGGCCGGTATGGCCTCTGCTGTACACAGAAGTTGTTTCCATTGTAATCGGTCCATGGCTGTACCTCGCCAGCCTCGCTGTCTGCGAAGGGTCCGCAGCTGGCCTTCTACTTGATCAATCCACTTTGCTCGTTGCGCGCCTCTTCTTCTTGTACCTGTCGGTTCGTTTTCGAGAACCATTTTCACAGGGCTGTCGTCCGACATTCTTACGACATGCCCAACCCATCGTAGTCGACCGATTTTTGCAATGTGTACGATGGGAGGTTCTCCCAGCAACTGGTACAATTCGTGGTTCATTCGCCTCCTCCACGTTCCGTCTTCCATCTGCACTATACCGTAGATCGTACGCAGCACCTTCCGTTTGTAACGCTATGTTTCTACTCAGGGACTCCAACTAGAGCGTTACATTGGCTTAGTCCCTGCCGTTACAAATCGCTTTATTCTACGGAAGCCTACAAACGACTTAAGCGCCACTCCGATAGGAGGTCGTTTGCGGATGGTTTGGTTCAGGGATGCCCGACCTGAAACTCTGATTCTCGAGGCGAATTTATGTAGTTACAAACCGATTCTTACGACGCACCGAAGTCTGAAGGTCAGTTCAAATCCAATTCGTGGACCTAGTCAAACACGACGAAATCTAAAATTAAATCAACTAGCTTGCATTACCCCTAGTGGATTGTAAATAAAAGAAAACATTTCATACTTAAGGATTACTTTAATACGACCGATAAAGAATAATGTCCTAGCAAATTTCAAATTAAAGGAGTTTGATCTATTTATCTTCGAGCTCGTTATATGGTCTTGGGTGAACAATTCTTATCCTAACACCAGGTGTGCACTAACCTGTGTATTAACGTTACCATTCTTCTTACGCCAGTCCGATGCATGCATGTCACGACGTACCCGTTCTACCACCATCCGAGACTTCAACCAAAGTGTTCGAAGCTCGACAGTGTAACACCTGTTCGATGCTGAAGATAACGTGGTTCCCGTTGTACCGCTGTCTGAGGCTTGAACAAAAGCTTTTAGGCTCAACAGCGTATCGCCTGAGCGAAGCGTAAAGGTGGGTGTCTCGACTAGCTTCGATGTTACTCTGCTGATCGACTAATTCGAGCTAGGAATTTTCCAGGGAAAGTGGGTGGTGAGCCGTAATTGAGGAGTAGAAGCGTCTCCTTTAGAGCGTGGAATGTGTGGCGTCCAGCCACAAGCGTGCTGGCTTTTTGTTACGAAGATCAACCACCGTACACGTTAAGGCTTCTCGTGTCGACTCGTCCAACGAGAGTCTATTGGAGAAGGTCCCACTCGTTTCCCTACGGTGTTGAATCAGACGCCGATTCTGACACCGACACCGACACCGACACCTACGTTAATGGGTTTTCTTATGCTTTTTACACAATACAGTTCGGTTTACAAAATGCCGTGGCTATGTACAAATTCAACTTTAGAGTAATTGGTCTTACTGATTATTGCGTAGTTACGAATTCGAGTTTTAAATAACTTCGGTTCAAATAAACCGTTAGCAGTTCTTATTTATTTTATTCTGCTTTTGCTACAAAACCTTCAAGAAGATTTCCACTAGAACTCACTTCTTTAGAATTTATAACTGTTCGAAACGCGTCTTATCAAACTGAACATTCCACTTAAAGTGAAGCAAGCGTCAGTTCTTTGTTCACAAAGAACCCAAATTTTCATTAGTGGAACAAATGTTGTCCTTGAACTGGCCTATGAAAATCTTTTACGACGTAAATTTTAACAAAAAATGGAGATGGTCCATACCAGCTAATAAATTATGACGAATCTCCCTCGAAAATAGATTCAACGAATTGAGCAGTATGGGAGATGAGAAAAACGGGTCAAGCAGAATGTAGCTTAACTTGTCCGTAGGCTAATTAAAGGCGGTGAAATTTGCAAATACCGATTCAAACAATAGGGTTCTAAACTTATCGTTACACGTTCAAAGACTCCAAGGGCGCGTTGGTCCTCCACTAGCAATGTCCATGTTTCGTGGCCGTAGAGAACTACCGGTCTAATTAATGTCTTGTAGATGGTCAACTTTGTGGTTCGGCGAACTTTGTTCGATCTTAGCGTCCTTCGGAATCCCAAGTAGACACGATTGATCGCCAGCCATAATGTGCCTTTGTATTTCTCTGCTGGTGTCGTTATCGGCGGTCACCAATGAGCCCAGATACACGAGTTCGTCTACTACCTCGATTTCATCACCGTCGATCTGAACTCGTGCTAGGAGGCTAACATTGTCTTTTCGTGAGCCTCTTGCCTGAGAGAGTAAATGACTGGACAATGCGTACCATTGGTACTTCGCGTAGCTGCAGATATAAAATCGATCCTGCTGCGATCCTTAGCCTCTTGTCCAGTAACTCCTATACCTACCTCCCCGTGGGGCTAACTGGGGTATGAGTAACCATAGGAAAGGTCGGGTAACCAACCCCGGTGGGACCTTGGTCATATGCTGACAGGAAAGGAGGACTGCCCTCTTCAAAGGGTGCAGTCTATCTGAGCATCTGTTCTCCATGTTAGGGGCGGCTCAAAAGCGCGTCTGTTCTCCAGGTCAGGAGCGGCTGATCATCGTCCTCGTGCCAGCGTGGGACTCTAAACAGTGCTGTGCACGATGGTCCCCCCGCGAGACAGGGGGTTGGGGAAGGCCCAACAAGCCGCCCTTAAAACATCAACGTTACAAGTAATGCAGAAGGTAATACGGACCGGAACAATCGGCAAAGACTCAGGCGAGGAGTGACCATAGCTGCTTTGTCAATATCTTCATGCATGGTTGAAATTTAGTACTATCGGCATGTTTCGGTGAATAATCTTATTTGTCTCCTCCTGAAGGGTTCCCTTCGAGTATCCGGGTTGTCCCTGCATGGCAACCATGTTGGTCATTGGTCCATTTCAAGGCTGCAAGCAAGGGGCGAGTCGCTTAGAACAGAGTGCCAGACACGCCGTAGTGGAAAATCTTACACCATAATGGAACATATGTGGCACTTTGGTGGCACACTTTTGACAGATGTACTTTTCTAAGATATAACCAACCAGCCCTGGAAAATTGACTTTTTAAGTTTGTGGTGTTGTTTACGCAGAAAACTCGGATAAATCCCGGTTTCTAAGCGGAGAAGCGATGTGCCTCCTGGATCTCGCCAAGATCATGTGCAGAAAAGGTTTCAATTCCACAACCGTCACATCCAACATCATCGAGTTGTTCGACAAAGATGCTGAATAGCGCTGACGTGTATTGTACAAGAAAATTATGCTGCATTTTTCTTTCAATAAAGTATATTTAATGTTGATTCATTACTTTATCTCACTATCACTTTCTGTTACCAGAGATATTAACGGCTTAGACTTTGTCGCCTTTTGTAAAAAAGCTGAAAAACATTAAAATCAAAGTCATTTCTAGGGGCTGTGGAAAGTTCCGGTTGTAGGCGTTATGCCTTACTTGCTAAATGAATGGGCAAAGATCGAAGTTGTCGTTTTTGATGGCCGAAAAACGAAACTGGCACATTTACAGGTTGACCAGGCATAGCAATAATCTTCATTTTAGAATGCCAGAATGTACTTAAAGGACATCAAGTGTAACTAGTCACCCAAGTAACATTGCCAAAACCATCCAGCTTTATTAAGTTTTATTAAAGTTTTATGAAAGCCACAAATAATCAATTCGGCTTTATTATGGCAGCAAGATATGCCAATAGGTTTCAAATTTTAGTCAGGTTTATAAGAACCTACACAGCTTCTTTACAACGATCTTAAAACCTTGACTTCTAAAATTCCTTTTACTCCTATCAAAGGTTTTATTTTGACTTTATTAACTCATAAAATGCTGTTTTGAAATGCCGTTTTAGGACTCATTCATATTATCTTATTATGGTCAGTTGAAAAAGCATTTTAAAACCATTTTGCCTCCAGTAAATGCATTAAACGGCTAACTGGCATTGAGGAACCAAGCGACCAGATAGTTTTATAGTGGCCATTGCTAAGATAAATTGGCTTCTTGGCAAATCTGTGATTTCTTGCAATCGCCATGTTGAAATATATGAAATAATTGAAATGTGAAAAAATGAATACACCAAATTTTAAATGTAATACAATTGAACTGTAGATCTGAGACAAACTTCGGTATTCGTTTAGGTAACCTTATTGAATTCCATCAATTTTCAGAAGTTTCATGATTAATTTACGAAATATAATTCTTACAATTTTGTTTTTGTTGTTGTAAACTCGCATAATTTCCAAGGTGCGTTAATTTTCAGCTCTTATCGTGCCAATATTCACCATAAAATTAAATGCGCATATGATTTGGAGCATGATACGCTATAAAAAAAACTCTATTTATTTTATATATTTTGCTATCAATCATAATTTCCCGCAACAGAAGAACTTTTTTTCTGAGCCATTATTTGCTGTTGAATGAATCAGAAGAGCAACAAAGCAAAACAACAAATACCAACCACGATATCGCCGTGAAGTTTGACAGCTGTGGTCATTAAGCCCTATGCTGGCTTTGATGGCGGCCAATAGGTTTTATGATGGTTCTCAAGTGGTCATAACATCTTTCACTAGAACATTTTCAAAATCTTTATGGTCTTAGAAAGGTTTTATTAATTTGTTTTCACAACCGTCTATAGAGTGGGCCACTTTGTACACATTTTGGCTTTAAGGAAGCATAGAGGAGGTGTTGGTGGATCCTCCTGCTGCAGAGCACAGTTCGTATGTCTCAGCAATGCAGACAGAGGAGCATCTTTGGAAACTACTAATCAGAGTGGAGTTGCGTCAATTTATTCAAAGCTTTCGTAGGTGGTACGTGGATTGCTGAGAAAGTGGATAAAGCGATCATAAATGTGCACCAGCAAATAAAAATTCTCGTACTTACTTCCAGCGATTAGCTTCTTCAGTTCCATTTGTCACCCAAACTTGCTGTCCCAACACAAGGGTATTAAAACGCGATTTTCGCAACAAAAACATTGACTGAGACCCAAATCGCCTGCAAAAATTTGGCAAAGCAAAACAAAACAGTCGCCTGGTTGCCAGGCGTAGCCAAACCATAACGATTGGACTGTCAAGTTACCGTGGCACACACGGGCACCTATTGGCAGGGTTCATCGTAACGTATAAAGGCACACTAAAAAAATCGGCACGAGTGATTTTGTGCTGAGCGATTCACTCTTGGCTGCAAGTATACTTCTCATGAAAAATCATGGAGTTTGATCCGTCGAAAGGCATGTTTCGTTAAAAAATTGAATTTGTCCCCTTCTAAATGATTCTTCCAGGGCATCCGGGTTGTCCCAGAATGGAAAATATGATCATTGATCCAATTTAAGGCTCGAAGTAGACTACTCAACAAAAATCTTGAAAACAAAATGTATTTGACACCTCCAAAAAGGTTTCCCCGGGGCATCCGAATTTTCCCGGAATGGCCAATATATATATTTGGCCATTTCTAGGCTAGAAGTAGACTACTTATAAATATCATGAAGTTTGAGCCGTCGAAAGGCATGTTTCGGTGAAAATCCGTTTTTGTCCCTGCCTAAAGAGTTCTTCCGGGGCATCCAGGTTGTTTCAGAATGGCCAATATGGTCATTGATTCATTTCAAGGCTAGAAGTAGAGTACTCAACAAAAAATATGAAGTTCGAACCGTTGAAAGACATGTTTCGGTGAACTTCCGCAATCGTCTCCTCCTGCAGTGTTCCCCCGGGCCATCTGAATTGTCCAGGAAGGGCCAATACGGTCATTGGTCCATTTCAAGGCTAGAAGTAGACTATTCATGAAAAATCAAAAAAAATTCGAAGAGCATGTTCCGATGAAAATTTGTATCTGTCACCGCCTCACGGATCGTGGCGAAACATTCTCCCTTCCGGCTCAGATTCCTTGTGGCCAATCGGGTCAAAAAGGGCAGTACTCACGAGAAACTGAAAATTGGAACTCTTATGAGCATTTTGACTACGAAGACTTTCAAATTTGGTCAATGTGAGTTTGAAATCCGGGTTGATATGACCCGAAACACCTTATTCGTTTAATTTTTTGTTTACAGCCTTCCTGAAATGTAAAAAAAAATTGGGTTCAATGCAGAAACAAACTTCCTATGATTTAAGAAAAGTCAAGAAAATTCAAACGTCTAGATGCCTAGTAAGTAACAGGGTGCAGCAGAAAATAATGCGATAATTTATTCTATATCTTTCAAATCCCATTTTCAACTAATTCAAGCAATAATATCAACATTTTTGGGTGCAGTTATCATTATAAAGTCCTTTTAAACAAATTTATTCAATGTGTCCTCCATTTTTATTAATAACATCCTCGAGTTGACGCCGGAAGCCAGAGCATGCCTTTCGGACGTAGTCCTCCGACATCGACTGCCATGTGCGTGTTATGGTTGACTTCAGGGTTTTCACACTAGGGTGTGATGTTTTGCAGGCTCGTGCTTCAACATATGCCCAAACCGAGTAATCTAACGGATTAAGATCTGGACTGCTAGGGGGCCACAAATCCTTCGGCCAGAACTTCATGTTATCGTTCAACCATTGTTGGGTTCGATTGGACGTGTGACACGGCGCTCCATCCTGCTGTATGACAACGTTTTGGTCCTCGGAGAAGTTGGCCTTCACCCAGGGAAGCACTTGGTCCTTTAAAATACCGATATACACTTCGGTATTGATTTTAACTCCAGCATCAATGAAAACAGGCGGCATTTTCAAAGCGTTGGACGCCACCAAGCCAAACATCATGGCACCAGCCGGATGTTTAGTTTGAAATTTGAATTTCACTTTTTCCGGAACGTTCTCCATTTTCTGCGGTGAAATGAACCGGTCCGTGCGGCTGTTGGCCACAGCATCGATGCTGAAAAACTTTTCGTCGGAGAACAGGATTATCATTTTTTTCCTTCTTCAACAAGGAAAGCAATCTCTTGGAACGAGTCACTCGTAGTTCCTTGACCCGGTGATTCTCCGCATGGATTTCTCCGAAATATTGGCTTCCTTTGCAAGTTTTCTTATGGAACGCACCGGGATGCGAGCAATTTTTGCACGGACCGATTTGATCACGTTCGGCGTGCGTGCAAAGCGCGGACGTCCGCTTCCCGGCTTCCGCTGCTTAGGACCATCCTGCAGAGACTTTTTTATGCGGTAAACTATTGCCAAATGGCACCCTACCACCTTGGCAATCTCTTTCGGCTTCTTCTAGCCGAGCAACAAACTGGTGATCACTTCTTTCGCGAACATTTTGACGAATTTGCAATAAAACAAATAGAATATTTGGATGCAGCACTGGAAAGTAAACATAAACAAATACACTTTCGACAGAATTTAGTCACTAGCTACACGAATTAACCCAATACTCAAGTTTGAACATTTTCGCATTATTTTCTGCCGCACCCTGTACAGCATTTTTAAAATCCATTCCGGGTCATATTGACCCCGACGCCTAAAGAAGGTTAAGCAAGTTGAACTTGATCCGGTCAGCCCCTGAAGCCGTATTGCCTCACCGAAGTAGCCTGACTGACTGCATACAATTTTCTCAACCTATTCACGTAGAATATTGAGCTTTGAGATGGACAACTCACTGAAAATAACAAGGTTTATAGAAAAAATGGCGAAAATGAACTCGCCCCCATGCCCCGCACAGGATGAAACTAACACCAATCGACTTATTGGCATTTTTTTCCCATAAAAAAGCATCAGTTCTCGACAAGAAGGTGGAGACAAGAGGTCACGAATATGCAAATATTAATTTTTCAAAACTCTTAGCAGTCCCTCACAAACTAGTACCATAATTGTGTCAGGGTAATATTATCCTTCGTGATGGTGGCGCTTGTTCACGTGGGAAGGCTAAGAGGTTCGAGAGGTTACATTCGAATCTTTGTCAACAAAATCAGAGGCGTCGCTTTGAATGAATTGTTGAGAGGCAATCAGCTGCCTTCAATAGATCGGATGGTAATCGGTGATGGACTCTTGCTCACAAACCGAGTATGGAACTGAGGAGGATACCTAATCCCTCAAAAACTCTCCCATAGCCCTCCACATGAAATATCACTTTAGCAAAATGTTGTCCCACTTCGATAAATCCTTACAACTTGCCGGTGACGAAGAACAAGAAGAAACAAACGGAAGGACACAATATCTTTCTCGCTACCCGGAAGCGGTGCCATTAAGCAAGATAATCGACACGAAATGGTCGATAAGAACTTGTAAGCTTCTTCTTCTGAACTTGTGCTCCGACTTCGACGTGTAAGACTCTCTGGGCGGTATCGGATTACGTTTCTTTTCATTTTGTCACATTGCCACCCTTCTTCTCCTCCAGCTCCAAAGCTCCAAGGACCGATGCGTACGGACGGCGAAAATCATTGGCAATGGCTGGGGTGGCGGTGTTGTTCGAAGGCGATGGCAAATTAATTGTCCAAACGTGAGAGGAAATAATGAATCCAGCTGCAGACATCCTTCCGGCGCACAACCATTATTGCTCTCGTCCTTCGGTCCTTGCTGTTGTTGGTTTTGTTGGTGTTGGAGTTGTAGGGCAGAGATTTTCCTCTTGCGATAATGCTAATTGATTGATTGATTCGACACTCTTAATCAGATTGATCTACCATCGGGCGGCGGCGTGCGGTTGACAACACCAGGCGCTTGCGTTTCGATTAATTACGTTCTAGGACGACGTTTATCGGTCAGGTCATCGTGGACATTTTGAGCCGAATAATGAGATTATGCCTAGGATTAGATTCCTTTGAGATTGCGAGCACAGTGAGGGTCGAATTTTGTGATTCCGAAGCTTAAACTTCGCAGCTTTTGGAGATTAAATAGAAATTATTTTGGCCTAAGCTGTCACAGACAAGATCAGCGTGGGAATTAAAATAAATAAGTTGATGAATTAATTCAACCACAATTGTCAATGTAAATCTTCTCATTGTTTACTGACCTCACCGACTGCATATTGACGACCGCGTGTTGATGATAAATATATGTTCATCTGAGAGCGCAGTTCATCAATTTGGATCTCTGCAGCAATAAATCCGACCGATTATGAAGCTATGATGTGGGGTGGAATGATGGGTGCATTCGCATATCTGTTTGAATTGATTCGCTTGTCTCAATCCGACTGATTATTAATTCCATAATGGATCAGTAATTGCTTATCGCTCTCTCAAATAAATTAAACTGTTGGGCTGCAATCAATCAGACCAGACGCAGTCCAATAGATGTCATGCTGGTCGAAAAGTTACATTAAAGTGACTGTACCGAATAAAATGAAACAAAGTTGAGTACGCCGTCACGAAACCGACTAAGAGCTACCACGTGTTTGAATGCAATGTTTCTGATCGCACTATCATTGGAACTTTTTTTTTGTTTTTTCAATACCGTCCGTTACCATTCAAATACAACATAGCAACACTGAATCGCAGGACCCTAACAAGATTGTTCTGCAAGCTGGAAAATGGAAATAACATTATCTGAAAGCAAGATGTCTAGTCGTGGCAACCGACGGAAGGCCAAAACGATTTTCACGGTCGAGACAAGCCGGCCTAGTACTTCTCGTATCCCGGATTCATCGTTATTTACGCACAGAATGCTGATCGGATTGCTGGAGACAAAGCTTCTCATCTAACTGCTGTTATCGAGTACAAACCTGTTCAAGCTCGCCAGAGATATAGCGAGGCAAAGCTCACAAACACGCATCATTCCCCGCCATATCTTGTTGGCCGTCCGAGAAGACAGGGAACTGGACAGCTTCCTTGCCAATGTGTATTTCTCAGAAGGTGGAGTGCGGCGTACGGCAAGAGCAGGTTCGTTACGAAGATGAAGTAGCCAGAAAAATTGAAGAACGGTTAGAAGTGGAGTGATGCAACAAAGAACCAAAAACAAACAAACCGTCCTGTTCGGAGCCTCCAATGTTGTAAAAACAAGAGTTCTTTCCTTAATTTCCATCAGACGGGGATGTAACTTATAAATCAAGACTAACATTTGAAAAGGGCGGTATTCCAAAATAACGGAACCGAGAAAACTGGAGGCAAAGATTGGAGTACGGAAATCAAATCCTATTTTCCATAGACAGCTACAATAAACCATTTATCATGCTCACATTTTGTATAATAATGCAGTGCTTAACGTTTCACACAAAAAACAAATTATTTTTTAATTAAAAATACAAAAAAACACATTCTCCTTTTTTATTTTTTTATTCTTCTTCCCCTTTTTTTCCCCCCACCCCTCCACCCCCCTCCCCTTTATTTTCTCTTTTCTTTTTTTTTTTTCCCCCCCTCCCCTCCCCCACCACCAGCACCCCTTTTTTTTATTTTTTATACCTCGAATTCAATGCTTCACGTACCAAAACAGTTAATTTTACTAATTATACCTTGTGATCAAAAAGTTCCGGTAATTTTCAATTTAAAAAGGCCGCCTTTATTTTTTCGGTAAAATCTTTTTAGTGTAAGATGGCAACACTAGTTCTGATATTCTGTCAAAGTGTGAGAGCAAATTATCCATTAGTTTTGTTTTGACAACTGCTTTTGTTAGTCGAAAAATAGACGCTCGGCGATTTTTACCATGGATAAAAAATTGGAACAACGCGTTTGTGTGAAATTTTGTGTTGCAAACGGATTTTCTGCAGCGGAAACGCTCAAAATGTTGCAAAAAGCCTTTGGTGAGGACTCTATGTCACAAAATCGTACATTTGTTTGGCACAAAGACTTTAAAGAAGGCCGTGAAAGCGTGAGTGACATGCCGCGTTCTGGACGACCATCGACCTCAACTACCGATGAAAACATCGCTTCCGTGAAGAATTTAGTTATGGAAAACCGCTCAATTAGCATTCGGGAGATAGCTGCACTCCTTGATATCTCATTTGGATCGACCGAACACATTTTGACGGAAATTCTGGGCATGAAACGCATTGAAGCACGACTTGTTCCAAAAGAGCTGAATTTTTTGCAAAAACAGCATCGAGTTGAGGTCGCTAAACAGATGATTGCGAACGCAGATAGCGATCCCACATTCATGGAACGCATCATAACTGGTGATGAAACGTGGGTATATGAATTTGATATGCTCACAAGTCAACAATCGTCCGAATGGCGCGCCGAAGATGAGCCGAAACCAAAAAAATCACGACAAAGTCGCTCCAAAATTAAAGTTTTACTGACCGTTTTCTTTGATTTTCGCGGTGTCGTCCATTCTGAATTCCTTCCAGAAGGTCGAACGGTTAACAAAGAGTATTATTTACAAGTTATGAGACGTTTGCGTGAGGCAATTCGAAAGAAGAGGCCAGAATTGTGGCGCAATAATTCGTGGATTTTACACCACGATAACGCTCCATCACACACCGCGCTCACTATTTGTGAATTTTTGGCCAAGAACTCCACCAATACCATCAAACAAGCACCATATTCACCAGACCTTGCCCCGTGCGACTTCTTTCTCTTCCCAAAACTGAAAATTCCGCTCAGAGGTAGGCGTTTTGAATCGATTGATGCGATAAAAAAGAATTCGCTGGAAGAACTGAAAGCCATACATTCATCGGCCTATAAAAAATGTATGGATGATTGGATAAAGCGCTGGCATATGTGTGTTGCCTCTAATGGCGAGTACTTTGAAGGCGATAATAAAGATATCAATTAAAAATTGAAATGAATGCGTTTTTTTTTTCAAATTACCGGAACTTTTTGATCACAAGGTATGAGTCTAGGTACTACAAGGAAAATAAGAGGAAAGTGATTCCATCGAATGAACCTTTTTCTTACTATACTAATTGAATTGCGGATTCTTAATCATGTTTTTACAGTCATGGACAAAGATGGAATCAAAACTGCGACATCGAATGAGGAGACCTGAGTGCTGGATAAATTATGGTTTAGATGAGTGTGAAGGAAACGGAAGAGATGTTGAGAAATGCGCGAATATTCTTGCCTACACACTACCAAAATATCATGTAAATTTCTGTCCCCGGAGACCGACACCTGCAAGCGTCCTTTCTCACATAAGAAAGAGTTGAAAGAGATGAGAAAATAAATTCAATCAAACACATCTTTCGTCGAATTGTGTATGTGTCAGTTTCAGGAGGCATATTTTTACACGAAATCCTTCTTTACGTTCCCCGACTTTTTATAAACATGAATTACGCCTCGTGTAAAATTCATAATTTCTAAGTGTGTAGCTAAGGCTGATACAGTGGCCGAAATTTCTATAAGCGCACCCCCATTTTCTAATTCTGAACCTACTACATAATGCAGGGATTTTTGTTTTATAACTTGCGCTATGACCACAAAAAATTAAATAATTAAATAAATTTAGGTTGAGTCACAATTTTTCTGTGATAGATTATAATAATTATAACAGGAATTTCTTATAAGCACAGTGTGAGAATGCTAGACCTATTGTGCTCGATTTACACAAACAGTAGTAAACTGTCATTCTTCTGAGTTGCAAATGTATGTGTGAGCGTGTGGAACGTAAACAAAACCACAAGGAGCGACAATTTTGTTTTATTACCGCGATAAGAACACACTTGCACACAGCCAACAGCACTCACTTGATACATTCTCGGCACTTTTTTGGCATTTTTTGATTAGAATTTGTTTCCTTCAACGCGAAGCAAAATCATTTGCAAAATCTCGATGGAACCTTATCGTTAGCAAGCAAAACAGGTAAAAACTATCGACGGCGTAACAACCAACAATGGAAATCAACAACATTTTGTCAACGGCAAAATTCCAATTTGACATTTTATCGGGCGAAAATATGCGGCGAAATGACTTCTGCTTTGTGATTAGGGCGTAATTTGAAGTTTTGATAAAGAAAGTTCTATTAACGCATAAAATCCGTAAATAGATACTTCAAGCTCAAGTCGAAATAAGTAATAGTACCTGAAATATTAAACCCTTAGCCAGGATTTTAAGCTAACTGAAAAAAGCGGCGGAACAGCAAAATAACTAGAGCAATGTGTGATCCGGAAGAACGCCATAATTTATTTTTCTTGTTTAAGGAAGTGCATAATTGACTTTATGTCATTGTCAAGGTAAATTAGTTGTTTTGAAATGTTTCAATATAATACAGTAAGATTTGTTAACATTTTGGTTCTTCCGCCCTTTTCAAATGTTAGTCTAGAAATAATGTATGCAAAATACGGTTGAGCTCGATGATTTGCCTAGTATAGTCTTTCCTGAAATAGGTTCAAGTTGGCGAACTCCTACAAACGACTTGGAATCGGCTTTTCGAATCGCTTAGAGATCGAAGACAAAGGTTTACTGAAACAACAGGTTTTAGCCCATTATGGTTACTTTCCAAAACTTTTCTGCACAATCTCCTTGTTTCTGAAATCTATCTTTTTGAGCTGGCAAAGTATTGCCGATAGACAACATGGGTCATCATCGAATAGTTGTCTGACCTGAACTCCGGTTACACGGTAGGCTGTGCTACTGATCGTTATGATTAGTTGCTTCATGTCATTGGCCTTCTAATTAGCCCTGTATACCGTGGAGCTCAATAGACCAAAAAAATCCTCGACACGTTACTCGGTTTTTTACCACAAATGATATATTTTGGCTCTTCAGGAACGTTAGCGTCTTCTTCGCGTAGTCTAATGATGCCTTGTCCGGCCAAAAAACGTAGTCTCCATCCGAGTGATGTTCCTGGAGGAACGAAAGGAAGATTGTCTGCAAACAATCTGTTTCTGGACTTTTAGGTTGATGGTCAAGCCACTTGGTTTGAACCACGGCTCCGAAATCCCATTATCGTAAAATGCGATGTATAGCATCACTTTTTGTCCAAACTTGTGCTTGAAATTGTACTGAACCTCCGGAAGAGTTGTAGATCTGTCTTTGGTGTAGAAACAGTCGTTTCCGGGCATCTGGGACTTGGACAGAGCAAAGTAGCTTTCGTCGTCCAGAACGAAGGATTTTCCAACGTATTGCCGGATCCTCCAGCGGCACTGGGATTTCACAGTTTTGACTTGTTCATCCGTGTACTCTGGGGAACAGGTTTTCTTTTGACATACTGTTCCCTTCTTTTTCAGAGTCTTACCGATGTACGACTTCAAACAATTGAACTTGCTGCCCGCTTCCCGCTGGCTCACCGAATCCTTGTAGTTAAACATAGTGCGCAGCGATCGGAGCGGCTTCTTATCCATAATCTTCGTTGGAGGGCCATAACCTTTCTTATGGATTACTGCCATGGTTGCCAGAGTACGGTATATGGCGGTCTTCGAAATATTTTCAAGCTTAAAATGGTCCAACGGCGTCTATATAAGGTCTGGGGCAACGCACTGCTTGCTTGTATTGGAAGCAAAAATAACGTAAACATTGCTGTCACCGTAGGTAGTATGCAGTATAAAATCCGGTTTTGAAAGCAAGAATGTAACTATAATTAGTGCTTCAACTGTAATGAGATTGTATGACATTTAGGTAAGTACATGAAACAAAGCAGCGTATTGTCTACCACTTACTATTCGGTGGGCTTCTGCACTCTGTATAACCTACGACTATGCCTTCACTGATTTTGAAGTGACCTGAACGTATTAATTTATTATTTGACGTTAGTATTGAACTAACTAATTTCTTACTTGTTCTTCTTTCAGGTTTATTCTGACGGTTCAACGGATTGGATGTAAGCTCGAGCAACGAACTGCAGAACTGCGAAATCAACCAGTTAACTACGCTCTACAAAAGGAAATTCAAATTCTAACCTCAATCTTCGATTCAACTCAATAAACTTTGTATTAGCTCTAGGATTCTTATTTATCACTCGTATAATTCACTCTATTATTTCAACAACGATGTCTACGCTTCAATCTCAAACTTTATAATGTAGACTGGCTCGCGGGCGTAACAGAAGAGTTGACAGACCGTTGACATCTGTAATTCTAGACCATCGACATCTGTCGCTTTGACGACTCACGGAACTCCCTTCAGAAATGTCGGTGAGCAGGGTGGCCAGCTATACTGCTCCTGTTGTAACAATTGCTGAGCCGACGGGTGATGACGTAACACTATTCAACTTTTTATGCGCGTGCACAGGTTCAGATAAAAAAAAATCGGTTCAAACGTTTATTTTAAATGCTGAATTGTGGAAATAATCATATTAGATCCCCAACTGCGTTCCCACCCCACTCCCAATTTTTCCACAAAAAACCACCACCAAAAAAAACATATACTATACTTTCCGAGCTCTTGTGTACCCGCTAAGAAAAAAGTACCCAACGGAGCAGTTAAGTGTGGGAAGCCAAAATTGGGTATAGTTATGTTTACCTACCGTTGGGTACAAATTACTTACTATAAGGTAGAGTTTTACCCAAAAGTAAGTTATTTGTGCCCAACGGTAGGTAAACATAACTATACCCAATTTTGGCTTCCCACACTTAACTGCTCCGTTGGGTACTTTTTTCTTAGCGGGTACCCAGGCGGAGAGATAAATTTGAGGAACGAACAAATTTTGCTCATTTCACTAATATTGTTGTGGCTACTTGACCAGACCTTATATAGACGTCATTGAAAATGGTCCACCGTTTACTTTTTCCCCTATTCTTTGTTCGCTTGAAAGGATTTTACCATTGCGCCCGCAGTACTAACTGTTTCGACGGCATGCTTTAAACAACTGAACGTGTTGGAGTGAAAGTGGGTGTGTGTGTGTGACACTTTTCTGAATAGGATTCATTCACATAAGGTGATATTTCTCTGAAAGCATTATTGTTCTGATAGAAAAGTATTAAAGTCATTGGTGGCCACCCGTTATGTTAAATTTCGATGTTCTAGAATCGACTCAAGCGAGCGGCCTTAAGGACATGAGTATCAGTCAAAACCAATTCCTTCGAGAGCAACTTTTGGGAAGCACACCTGTATCGAGGAACTTAATTTGACATGAAATTTTTGTTTACGTTCCTTGACGTAGACCAAATTTTAACTCCGGCTCGTGTGAAAATTATAATTTCTTAGTGTGGTGAATCAAATTTGGCTCTTTGGATTTGACTCTTCGGACATAGCTCTTTGGATTTTACTATTTTGATGTGGCTCTTTGAGTTTGGATCTTTGGATTTGGCTCTTTGGATTTTGTTCTTTGGATTTGGCTTGTATTTGGCTTTGGATTTGGCTTTGGATTTGACTTAGCTTTGGCTCTTTGTGTTTGGTTCATTTCATTTGACTATTTGGATTTGGCTCTTTGGACTTGACTCTTTGTATTTAGTTCTTTGGAAATGGCTCCTTGAATTTGGCACATTGGATTTGGCTCGTTGGATTTTGCTCTTTGAATTTGGCTCAATTAGACATGGAATTTTGGATTTAGCTCTCTGGATTTGGCTTTTTTGATTTGGCTTTGGATTTGACTTTGTATTTGGCTTTGGATTTGGATTTGGATTTGGCTCTTTGGACTTGAATCTTTGGATTTAGCTCTTTGTGGCTCCTTGAATTTGGTTCATTTGATTTGGCTTTTTGGATTTGCCTCTTTGAATAAGGCTCATTGAATATGGATTTTTGGATTTAGGTCTTTGGATTTGGCTTTGGATTTGGCTTTGGATTTGGCTTTGGATTTGACTTGGATTTGGCTCTTCGGACTTGACTCTTTGGATTTAGCTCTTTGGATGTGGCTCCTTGAATTTGGTTCATTTGATTTGGTTCTTTGGGTTTGGCTCTTTGAATTTGACTCATTGGATTTGGATTTATGGATTAAGCTCTTTGGATTTGGCTTTGGATTTAGTATTGGATTTGGCTTTGGATTTGGCTTTGAAATTGTCTTGGATTTGGCTCATTGAACTTGACTCTTTGGATTTAGCTCTCTGAATGTGATTCCTTGAATTTGGCTCATTGGATTTGACTCATCGGATTTGGCTCTTTGGATTTAGCTCTTTGGCTTTGGCTCTTCGAATTTGGCTCTTCGGATTTGGCTCTCTGGATTTAACTATTTGGATGTGACTATTTGAATTTTGCTCATTTGATTTAACTCTTTGGATTTGGCTATTTGGACTTGACTCTTTGGATTTAACTCTCTGAATGTAAGTCCTTGAATTTTGCTCTTTGAATTTGGCACATTGGATTTGGATTTGGCTTTGGATTTGGCTTTGGATTTAACTTGGATTTGGCTCTTTGAATTTGACTCATTAAATTTGGATTTTTGATTTAGCTCTTTGGATTTGGCTTTGGATTTGGCTTTGGATTTGGCTTTGTATTTGGCTTTGGATTCTGCTCTGAATTTAGCTTTGGAATTGTCTTGGATTTGGCTTTTTGAACTTGACTCTTTGGATTTAGCTTTGAATTTGGCTCTTTAAGTTTTGTTTTTGTGAATTCAGCTTACTGCGTCTGGTTATTTGAATTCGGTTTGCATTTGGTTTTGTATTTGCCTTTGTATTTGGCTTTGAATTCGCCCCTTTGGATTTGTCGTTGGGTTTGGTTCTGAATTTCGTTATGGATTTGGCTATGGATTTTGAGCAAGCTTATTTAGCATGTTTAGCAAACCTTGTAAATATTTTATTCTCTTGAAATTTTAAATCACTTCTCGGTTCATTCCGGCATTTTCACAATATAAACGGAATTCACAGAATAATCTGTAAATACTTAGTACTAGAGTAGTAGTAGTAGTAGTAGTAGTAGTAGTAGTAGTAGTAGTAGTAGTAGTAGTAGTAGTAGTAGTAGTAGTAGTAGTAGTAGTAGTAGTAGTAGTAGTAGTAGTAGTAGTAGTAGTAGTAGTAGTAGTAGTAGTAGTAGTAGTAGTAGTAGTAGTAGTAGTAGTAGTAGTAGTAGTAGTAGTAGTAGTAGTAGTAGTGGTGGTGGTGGTAGTAGTGTAGTGGTGGTGGTGGTGGTGGTAGGTAGTAGTAGTAGTAGTAGTAGTAGTAGTAGTAGTAGTAGTAGTAGTAGTGGTAGTAGTAGTAGTAGTAGTAGTAGTAGTAGTAGTAGTAGTAGTAGTAGTAGTGGTAGTAGTAGTAGTAGTAGTAGTAGTAGTAGTAGTAGTAGTAGTAGTAGTAGTAGTAGTAGTAGTAGTAGTAGTAGTAGTAGTAGTAGTAGTAGTAGTAGTAGTAGTAGTAGTAGTAGTAGTAGTAGTAGTAGTAGTAGTAGTAGTAGTAGTAGTAGTAGTAGTAGTACTAGTAGTAGTAGTAGTAGTAGTAGTAGTAAAGTAGTAGTAGAATACTCAAGAATTTTTTCAAACTTTCTTTTTCAAAAGACATTAATTACCTTTTTTATTCTTCTTTTCCTTTACGGTGGAACGATGTCGACGACCAAAATAAATCATGGAGATTTGTAGCTGAAAAACAAATACATTTGATATGTTTCAGAAAACCTCGGGAAATTTTTAAATGCTCAAAATTTTCAGTTAGTGCTCAATATGTGTTAGGAAATGCTAGAAATGTTCAGTTACTCTTCGGAATCCAGAGTAGGAATTTGCAAGGATCTAATTAATTTAAGGAAATTCTTGAATTATGCCTATGAAAATTGTTAAATTTAGGAATTTCATGGGATATTAAGGTATTTCTAATATTCTGAACAATTTTCAGAAAATCCTTGGATCATTCGGGATGTTCTCGGATTATTGGCGTGATTTTTATTAATTTTTTTATATTCAGCTATTTATTTAACACATTCAACGCTGTTCCAAAAATATTTGAAAAATTCCCTGAATGGGAAGAAACTTCCCAGAATATTCAATTCCTTCTAAGTTTGAGAAACAAGAAATATTCTGTGATTTTTGGAATTATTCTTAAAGGCCTCGGATTGCTCAAGATGTGCTAGGAATAAAGAACGAGTGTTTTTATTATTTTTGATATTCAGCCAATGTTTTGAACATTCGTAGCATGTTCGGCACATTTGAGAAGCTCTCGGAAAAATCGAATATTAATTGAATGTTAAGAATCTTTCCAGAATATTAAATATATTATTGAATATTCTAGAAATTGCGAGGAACAAGGAATATTTTGTGAATTCTCATCAATATTCAGAAAGGCCTCGGAATATTAGGATTAATCCAGATGGAGTGCACATAAATCCGCAATATTTACTTATTCGTTTTATTACCTCGAGATATCTTAAGCACAAATCTTGCAGATTATGATGGCTTTGTGCATCAATATAGCTTGAAAAGCTTCTCACACTGGAAAAGTCGACCCCAACTCAGTGGTCCCAATAGCGCGTCAGAAACACACCAAAATCCAAAAGCCAGCAAGCTCCACTGCTTTTTTATGGAGGATGTTCATGTTTTCGCTATTATCCAAAGCGAAGGTTGTCTTGAATGTGGCGGGGATGTAGAGAGAACCCAGCCTAAAGGCTGACTAAAAGTAAATTGGTACGCCCACCGCGCGCCGCTAGCACGCCTCTTGTGTTGGGAATCGAAAATCTTTGACAGCGGTTTGTTTACACTTCTATAGATAACAACTGGTGCAAGTTTGATCAAAGTAGTCGATTGCGTTCAAAAAATTACGTCAAATGGAACTCGACAGACGAAAAAATAATGTGCACAAAAACCTGGAAAATCCGGAGTGGTCCGGTTCCAAACTGGATTAAGTGCTGAAGATGCCGAAAACAACAGTTTGTCGAGTGCTCAACCTACAAGGAAACCCTGAGTGTGGAATGGGATCAGCGGGCTAACGAAAAAACTGGAACCAGGGATCGTCAGCTGCGCAGCAAGGTGTTGAGGTGCGTTAAAGCCAACCCCGGTCTTTCGATCCTAGATGTGGCCAGAAGGTACAACGCCAACTTTCAAACGGTGCGGAACATCCTTGCCAGGGAAGGATACAAGTCGTACAAAGCCAGTAAACACCCGAACCGGCACATGAGGCAGAATTCCGTGGCCAAAAAGCGTGCAAGGTTCTTGTACGACCGTGTTTTGACAAAACACAAGGGCTGAACTTTGAACGATGACGAAACATACGTCAAACTCGATTTTAAGCAGCTTCCCGGTCAAAAGTTTTACATCGCGGAATGCGTTCAAGCCAACCCTGGGCTGTCAAGGACATCCAGCAAGTGCGGGCAAAATGGAAGAAATGCGCTGATTCTGTGTCCGTTTTCACTCTGCGGGCGCTGATGGGCTCCATCAAGAGTAAGGTTCGAGATTTCGTTCGAACTGGAGAAATGTAACCATCTTATGCTGTAACTTTGATGTTTTAATAAAAGTTCTGTAAAGCAACCATTAATGTACTTCTTAAAGCTTATTGAATAACGAATTATATGTCTTTTTGTGTTTTACGATATCATATAAAATATCGTATATTATAAATGACTTTGTGTTGAGTCTGGCAAGAGGGAAAAACGATCAAAGACCTATCTACCAGAACAAAATGGCCAGAATGAAGTTCAATATGGCAGAATTTTTCGTTTCATCGAAACAACCATAAGTACCTTAAAACGGATCATGGCTGCCTCTTAGTAAGCTAACTTAAATATTTCCCCAAGCATGCTCACAAACTCCTCCAAATTGATTATAATTTTTCTGTGAGAAACCATTGATGACACCACAACACCTCTTCTTTCGTTGTTAATTAACCACATGCCTAGAAAATGATTTACAAGACCGGCTTACCTACTACCTCTGTTTTCTCCTTCTTTTGAACAAAAAACTCTACGCACACTACCGAGAACGTTGGCGGCAAATTGACTATAAATCATGTTAATTACTACCAATTAATTTACCACACCATTTGTCTCCCTCTATAATAGGGCTCTATTCACATTGCTCACACACTCCCAGAGCATTAAGGTTGAAACTCAGCGAGGCTGTCGAGAAGTCGAAAGAAGATTTCAGCTTTCCAGTAAAAGCTGGAACCATAAGAGCATTAGCGAAAATCAAGTATCTACGTCAAACGTGACCAGGCTTTCTTATTTTCAGCCACGTATTCGTTCGAGAGGATGAATTATTCCATTTTGATGAAGCAATCGCAATCATCATGCTAAGGCACTAAATCCTTTTTTTTTTCCTGTTTCGGGATTAAAACTGAAAAACGTAAAATCCACCATCGTGAAAGAAAACAAACATCAATAAAGAACTGCAATTCATTAACCACTTGTCGAACCAGTACAAACGAAAATTTAAAAGGATTATCCTGGGAAAAAAACGATTATCGCATCAGTGTTGTTTTCCCTCCTTCCCTACTGGACCGCTAGTTGTTTGCGGAAGGGCGAAGGGAATTTCCCTTTTTCCAACAAAACAAAAACTGCAAAACGGTTATTTAATGAAATTTTCGGCTTATGGGAGGAGATAATAATAATCGAATCAATTTTATGCCTCACATTGATGGGGCTTTTCCTGCGTGCGTGTAACAATAACAAACGGCAATTGATATTATGTAACAAATGAGCTGATGAGCGTCTCATTTGATTGCGGTTGGGCTTAAAAACCCGTTCTTTTTATTCGATTACATGATACTGATAACATTGAGATGATTTAATCTGGTCGAAATGGAAACGTTTTATCGATAAAAGCAGGCCGTGAATTTTACCAAACGCAAACGTCAAATCATCTATCATTAAATTTCACGAATTTTCTAAAATTTCTCCTCGGTTCCCTACCGACGTTTTCCCCTCCGGATAGTTTCAGTCAAGTCTGTGATAAGCCCGAGGGCAGCGTACTCCGGAATATCAATCATCACCACTCACCGGTTACAATTGCGGGTGTAATGAAACGAATTCGTGGAAACACACGATAATCCAACCGCGAATAATACGATTTAGAACGTCCGAAAGAGAGGCCGAGAACCAGTCCCGTTTCGTGACCGGTGTTTATTAATATGGAACCCCCCCTTGGAAAATCATTGCCTAGGATGTAAGTGGAAAGAAGTGAAAGCCATTTCCTCTGAGTTAATGGATTAGCATTTGTATATTAGTTCCACTCAGCTGGATTTCGTAGCCAGGGGCGACGGCAGCGACGGCGGTAATGCGTAGACTGTTGGCAAGAGGTATATTTGAAGGGGCAGGCATTTTGGGCGTTCATTTAAATCAAGGACGTGAGAACTAGAAGTTTTTTTTTCTCTTCTCATTCTTTGCAATATAATTCAGACAAAACAAAAGGCAAATAATGTACATATTTTATCAAAAGTTGTTTCAAGTTGGTTCTAACTAATAAACTCTGATATTTGTCTTAATGGTGAAGTATGAGTAGAATATACAGTGGCAAGAAAAAAGAACACACTTTAAAACCCTTTAGAAAATTGATTATATGTTGACTATGATAAATTATAGCACATGAATTTGTTTGAAGAAAATTATCGATATTCCATATGTATTTAAATGAATGTGTCAGTTTGCGGACGGCGTGCTTCATTTACCTGTGATAGATATACTTAGAAAATGTTTAACAATATAAGCTAGCAAAAGTAAAGTACACACCACAGTGACATTATTTTTTATCACTACAGACAACACCAAATCGATAAACTCTCCTCTTGTCCACTCATACTGGACGTAACCATTGCAAGTGTCAAATGTTTGTAATCGTGTTTGCGCCATAGATGAAAAGTTTCGAGTTTGTTGTTTGAAGTATATCGAAAGCATGAAAATATCGTTGCAAGTGCGAAAACTTATTGTGAGAGATTGTGAAAATGGTCTCTCATACAGGAAAATCGCGAAAAAGTTCGGAGTCAGCTTTTCTGCGGTTCATAAGCTTTGGAAAAAATATCAACAGCGGGGAAATGTGAGTGATAAAGGTGGCCGAGGAAGAAATCGTTTGACAACAGTCAGACAAGATGCTCGAATACTACGAGAAGCGAGAAGTAGCTTGAAAATAACAAGCCGTGCGATGGGAGAAAACTTGTCCCTAAATATATCCGCAAGAACTGTTCGTCTGCGATCTGAACAAAAAAGGCTTAAGAACAAGTTTGCCGTACGCCGTCCTCACATCAGTAAGCGTAATAGAATCAAACGATTGGAATTTGCGAAAAAGTATGCGGATAAGCCCATTTCCTTCTGGAAAACGGTTCTTTGGACAGACGAAAGCAAATTCGAGCTGTTTGGTACCAAACAACGGCCGAGGGATGAATCAAACCAGGCGAGGAACTTCTGGACAAAAATGTATGAAAAACAGTAAAGCACATTATGGTGTGAGGGTGCTTTTCTTTGTCAGGAGTTGGAGAATTGGTCCGTTTTGAAGGAATTATGACGGCCGACAAGTATATCGACATCCTCTCTGTGACATGTGCATCCCACATGTCATTCCCATGCTTTCCAATTCTGTACTTCCAGCAGACCACACCAGTGGGAACATGCTGAGAAGGTTAATTCTACGCGGCATCGAACCTTCAGTTCAATGCCTGTCATTTATGGCGACAAACAGAAGTGTCGCATTACTAATTTATTGAACCATGCTGTTACCAAGTGTACAGTCATGGATTTGCAAGGGACCTTTTTCCAAGTGTCTCCAGTTAGGAGACTTGTAACAAAATTAGAGAATCAAATAAACCGACGTCTAGTAGAACACTAGACGTCACATCTCCAAAAATCTGGAGGTTTCCTTGCTGAAGGTTGGACTCGAGCATGACTTCCTCTTTCAACAAGACAACGACCCAAAACATACGGCTCGTAAAACTCCAACGTTTTTCCGTGGATCACGTATCAAAGTGTTGGAATGGCCGCTCCAGTCATCGGACTTGAATCCGATTGAGAATTTGTGGTCGATATTGGATTCAAAAATGGACAAAACCAATGTTACCCACAAAAACCTGCTCTTTGAAGCTCTACAGGAGACCTGGGAGTCAATTGACGAGCGTTATTTGCGAAACCTCGTCGAAGTATGCCGCTCTCTGGAAGCAGTCATCAGAGAGGTCATACAAAGTACTGAGTTCATAAGTTTTGATTAAATTTGATTACCTAGTTATACTTCTTCTCTGTGTACTTTGTTCTTGCCAAGCGAAAATAAGAGAATAAAAGAATTTCAAACTACTCCGAAACAATAAGTCTTCTAAAATATTTTTATATAAGTTTTATTGTTCTTCGCTCTATTGCCTCCTTTTCGTGCAAAGGAATCATTGTTGTAACTATAAAGATTAAAATATTATCTTTCGAAGAAAATGTAACATATGAGTGTGTACTTTTTTCTTGCCAGTACTGTAGATATATCAGCCACCTAACTTGAAAACTTAAAATCTGAATGTTGTCACGGGATGTGATGACAGCTTAGCCATTTATGCGGGCTATTTGTCAAATAAAATGTGTTATCCTTGAAAACTGATATTCTTGTGTTTTCTGAATTTATAGAATTTGTTCAAAGTTTGAGCCAAAAATATTGCGATTCAGAGGTGCCACATATGACATAAAGTTGTATTTTCTATTTAAAAAAAAACAACAGTACTTTCATACAGGGGATAGACAAAATGATCACGACAGGCAAATTTTCGATCAACTTTGTAGTGCTCTAACTTCATGAAATATTATCCGATTTAATTTCACCAAAGAGCATTTGACTGGAAAATTATTGTAGTTTTATATCTCGGTAACATAATTGGCCATTGGCTCTATCTTCATGATTTTTTATAAATATTATATTGATAAACTTCAGAAGGCCTTCGAAAACTTCCATGAAATACTTCCCTGAAGTTCTCTTAAAAACTTCTCTGGAGTTCTCTGAAAGATTTCCCTAAAGGTCTCTGCAGGAATTCCCTGAAATACTCTGGAGAACTTCCCTGCAGTTCTTTGAAGAACTTTCCTGAAGTTCTCTGAAAGACTTCCCTGAGATTCTCAGCATAAATTCCCTGAAATACTCTGGAGAACCTCCATGAAGTTCTCTGAAAAACTTCCCTGAAGGTCTCTGAAGAACTCCCCTGAGGTTCTCTGAAAAAATTCCGTGATGTTCTCTGCAGAACCTCCCTGGCGTTCTTTGCAGATTTCAATGTACTTCTCTGTGGAACTTTCCTGACGTTCACTGCAGATTTTCCATGCAGTTCTCTGAAGGGCTTACCCAAAGTTTGAGAAGAACTTCTCCCAAGTAACAATTTTAGTTTTATTCCAGCCGTATAGCACTCCTCCCGGCTTTGTTGATAAAACTTCATTTGAAACTGTTTTGTCTACCAAAAAATAATATATTATAATATTTGTGAAAACAAGTTAATAAAACCTTTATAAGAACATCAAGATTTTGAAAATGTTCTAGTGAAAGATGTTATGACCACTTGAGAACCATGATAAAACATTACATTGGTATTACACAAAGTTCACATGTACACTAGAGCCATGTAGCGGACGAGTTATGAACTAATGTTAACACCATCCGAATGGTTTCGATCAACCAAACATCTTTCTCGAAGTCGCCAACTTGCTATATGTCAAAGATCTCGAGATTCAGCTTATAAAGTAAGTTTACATGCATACTAGCGCCGCGTAGTGAGATAATTCTGAACTTTTAAGTTTACCATCCAAGAAACTTCCTTTATACCAGGGATCACGAGATATTTTCTGATGAAACAACAAGCCCCTCCCCGCCCCCCCCCCCCCGGCAGGCCGCCCACCCACCCCCCCCCCCACCGCAGAAAAATAGATATAAGAACCACGAACCCCAGGCCCCACAAGTCCACACCACAACACCAGAAAAAGAAAAACAAGAAAAAAAAAGAGGAACACGGCGGGGGGAAAAAAGCAAAAAACACACGGGGGGGGAAGACCCCCCCCCCAAAAAATATCTAAAATCACTACAATATATTTTTTAAAGAGATATATTTTTATTATTTTTACAAAAAAAAAAAAAACACAAAATTTTTTAGAATAAAAAAACACAAAAAACACAAAAAAATAACAAAAATTTAATAAATCTTCATGACTGTATCTTACATGTAAATAGGAAGTAGGCTGCGCTTAAAATCTGACGTGTGGATTTTTTCAGCATCATAAAATTTTGTTTCAAAAAGTTAAAATTATGTGAAAAGTGCTAGGAATATAGCTTTAAAAATAGGGAGAAATGATTTTTCCGAAGAAGCCAATCTATGTATACATATTCAGTGACATATTCTGGAGGTTCTGGCTCCATGTTAGTTATTCCTATTCTGTTGAGCATTACAAGGTTAAGACCCAGCAGTGCACTGTTTCGAAAAAGAAAACGGAAGCATGACAACTGGAGTAGTGCGGACCACTACGCGGTTCGTGGAGGAATAGGAATTTTAACAACCATTGCAAAATTACACCGCAGCAGTTAAGCACGAATGAAGGCGTGAGCAGTTCAGCACCCTTTCCGTTTTCATGGATTATTGTACACCCTCTCGTCTTCTGTTATGGGTATTAGTCGATGCTGGTTGCCTAATCGGGCTTTTTGGATCGGATACGGGACTTAATCGAATTCAGCTAAGTATATTTTTTAAATATTTCTGATACCAGAATATTTTAAGCTCCCGTAACGGATGTTGAGCAATGGGGGATATTCCTCATCCCCCCCCCACAATTTTCCCTTTTTTTTTAATTTAAAATTTTCGCACCCAATGAATAATTGTTTGTGTGTGTGTGGTCTGGTGTGTGCATGTGTGTGTGTGAGGAATAGTGTGTCTGTGTGTATGTGTGTGACCGTATGACTCTGTATCGGCGCGCCTTTCTTCTCTTTTCAGAAAACGAGTAATGGCGCTATAACCATAAGCCATAAAAAGCTAGGACAAGAGTTAGTGCTCATGTCCCAACCGACAGACAAGCTCTCACGCAAGAAAAGGCACTACACTCTTGGCTTTGGAGCCTGGATACAAGTAGCAAACGCCTATGTTCCAGCCCAGAAAAGTGGACAACAAAGAAGTGCATTAACTTTCTTAGCTTCATCGCTCCCAACGACCTATAGGTATGTATGCTTTCTCGCCAAGGAAAGCCTCCCGCACAATCCCATCCAACTTCCAACTCCAGATGTCTATGAAAGTAGCATGAGTTCTCAGCATCTTCTTAAGTAGACATCTAATCAACATTTCCCTCCCATCCCTTGCTGATCATAAGAACCTGGCCAGGTGTTGTACAAAGAGATCGATGGATGAAGAGCCTGTCACACCCAAGGCAGCTCTTCTGGCGCTTCCATTGCCTCTACAACAGCCAATCCAGGAGAATGTATGGTCGGATAATGCTATGCTATGCTATGCTATTTATTACAAAAAAAAATAATTTATATTAAATATAATACTACAACCCATACCCTACAATATATAATAAAAACTCCACCACATCACACCCCACACAACAAACAACAAGAAAAAAACAAAACTACACTAAAACTACACATATATACAAAATATAAAAAAAAAAAAACCAAAAACAAAACCAGACCGAACCCCCCCGCTCGTTACATCCACCCCCACACACACAGAAACGTATAGGGAAGAAAACCACCCCTATCAATATACACAAACCACCCCCCCGAACAAAAAATATATTTTATATAATAAAACCCAACCCAACAAAATAAAAACCCACCAAAAGAAAAAAAAAAAAATTAAAAACAAAATTGGGTCCCCACCCCCAAATCATTTTTTGGTTACTTTTTTCTTATCGTGTATGTTATGAGGAGTTGGCAACATATCGCAAGGTTTTGCTATCTTTATTATACCAATTGGCTGCTTGAGCTATAAAGATGTGGCGAGATGTTGCAATCTCCTCACTTTACAACTCTGAGTAACTTATTATAGCCGTGTTTTTACCTTTTTACAAGCGGTGCATGCTAGCCCAATATTGTGGTGCATCATATCCCAGTGTTGTGGTGCGTCTTACCCCAATTTTGGGGTGCATATTGAGCAATGAAACAGGCGTTTTACCCCAGTGTCGTCTTGGCATCAAGTTGGAAATGGTTTGAAAAATCATGAAAAATCATCGTTTTGAATTTAAATTACATTTGATCTACAACGAAAACGTATTAATGCACCATACCCAATAACTTCTTCCTAAATTTCAGCTTCTATTCACTAGTAATGCACGATGTTGCTTAAACGGTGCGTTTTGTACCGTCCTCCCCTACTAAATATTATGCGTAGTATTAAGAAGAAAGTTCGGGCTTTTGGATTTGGTAAAGAAATACAGTGAAATAAAAACACCTAAACCAAGATAATACATTGTGTTTTATTCCCTCGTTGGATGACAATCGGTTGAGAGAATTGTTTTTGAGCACGAGTTTAGAGTGATGCAATTTAACTGTGGACACCCTTTATGAATGAAGTTTCTTTATCAAGTATCATTTTGCTTCCGATAGCTATAACATTGATTTAAATGTTCAGTTTTTCGATTTCTATGAACTGAAAATTGAATTGAGCATAGCTTTTTCAACTTTCAGCTAGCGGGGTAAAAAGCATCAATGCTTGTCTAATAGTTTACATAACAGGTTAAGGGATATATTTTTAGATACGTTAGGCAAGATAGGTTACGTTCTTGATTGAAGGGAAAAGATTGTAATAAATGTTTGCGCTTTTTTGGTACAACTTGTCAAAAAATCGAGGCAACTTCGCGTTATTTGGGTTTTTCATTGAGACAAAAGGGCAATCTGACAAACATTAAAAATAAATAATAAAACATTGTTACAAACATTCAAATTCTAATTAAATGGAGGGGAGGGAGGGGTGAACTGTTTTCGACAAAGTTGTGCAGTAAGTCAAGGCGTCGCGTTAAAAGGAAATTCTGAACTTCTTTCCATCAAACTAATGGCGCTGAACTACTGAACAACTTTGTCAAAGACATGAACCATCCATATAGACAGGATAAAAAAGCACATTGTGTTTAGGAAAGTCACTTGTGCACTAGCTGTGCACTATGAAAACTTAAAACGATCCATAAAAAAATTAAAATCGTTCCATAAAAAATGCATTCATTACCCATAAAACTCTGGTCAATATCCATAATAAAATCGATATGATCCATACAATTTATCAAGGAGATCCATAATTAATATAAAATTTAGCAATAAAATGTCAAATGTGTACCGTTATATATCCAGGGAATGATCCATGAAATTGTGCGGATTACCCGTAAACATGTAATGGTTCAATGGCGTTCCTTAAACTCGCATAATTGATCCACAGAATGTAACGTTTGTGCAATGAAATGTATGCACATGATCCATAAATTATTGAATATGTTTCCTAAATAAATTGTCAATGATCCATAAAACGATGAATAATGTACTATAAACTTAGATTATCCATAGCAAATCAACTTTGTGCACTCAAACATATGGGTATGATCCATAAATTTCCAATTCCAATCAATAAAAATCCATAAAGATTAGGAAATTGATCCCTACCATTCCCGTTAGACTGACGCAAATTTTGAAATTTTCGCTTTCCTATGCTTAAACGATTTCAAATCGAGTCCTGAACAACATCTTGAAATTTGAGCATATTTGGTAAGAAACTACATTAATTAGATTTTTTTTAATACGAAATTGTCAGTACTATGGAGAAAGCAAACTTTTCGTTCAATAGTTATTCTCATACTCTCGATTACAATTTTACCGAACATTTGTTGTGCTCTACTCTAAGTGCTAGAAATACCAGTGTTGCCTGCATAGAAGTTGAGAATTTAAAAGCTAAGGCGGTAGAAAGCGGCCGATGTTTTCGATATCCGAAGTGTTAACATAGAGTCTCCAAGCAAACGACTGAAACATTTGCTCGGTATAATGCAAACGGAGGATTTTTTTGTAGTTAGGTAATTTAAAAAAATCTGAAATAACAGTCTGATCAAGTCTTAAATTTGACCTGTAGTTCTTTACGTGCACCAAATTTATTGGGACACATGTGCCACAGTTGCGGTCGTAAAAGAACGTGAGATTGCAGAAGTTAGTCAGCTTTCGGAAAAATTGCAAATATTCCCCAAAGCGATCCTTCTTTTACAGCAATATTTTAGCCGCATAGCTAAAAGAACGGACTTGTTAATAGATGTGAGTAGTAACGCAGTCAAGGATCGATTTCCCCGTAGCCAAAATTAAAAAAAAATAATCCCAAAATTGGAATGATTCCGGCATAATTTATGGATCATACCTATTATTTTGAATGCAGAAAGTTGATTTGTTATGGACCTTATTTAGAAGTTTGTGGTTCATAATTCAAACCTATTATGGATCATTGGTGACTTATTTATGG
The DNA here is from genome assembly GCA_024533555.2 of Aedes koreicus. Classification (NCBI taxonomy): domain Eukaryota; kingdom Metazoa; phylum Arthropoda; class Insecta; order Diptera; family Culicidae; genus Aedes; species Aedes koreicus. Next base: position 16,787 of record JAHHFK020005764.1, on the reverse strand, counting down.
AATACTTTCAATACTTTTTTGATCGTATGCATACATTTTAGTTCACAAAGGTTCCATTCTAAGGATCAATTTTACAAGTTTAAGTAATGATATTGAACCTTTTATGGACCATTTGCAATATGTTTATGGATAACCCGTACAATTTTATCGATCTTACACTAGATATATAACGGTACATTTTTGACATTTTATTGCTAAATGTATGTAAAGTATGGATCACATTGCTGTATTTTATAGATCATTATCATTTTTTTATGGATTTTCCTGAGAGCCTTATGGGTCATAAATACGGTTTTTATGGAACGAATTCCATTTTTTAAGGATCATTTCTTCAGTTTAAGGGTGCAAACATAGGACTGCCATTTTGAACTATTAATCACCAATGAAAAGGCTATGGCCCACTGAACAACTATGTCGAAGACAGGGACGTTTTTTACGGCTGGGGTCCCAAGATATAGCATATTCGAGAGATACACACTACACTTACACACTAGCATCACTTATTGAGATAATTCTGAACTTCTGTTCATCAATCAAAAGTCCTTGACCTTCTGAACAATTTTGTCGAAGACTGTTGTGACCTTACCGTATGCGTTCTAATCGTGAATTTCACCTGCACGATATTCTGCTCCTCACAGCTGATGATTCAGTTGTGCCCCAGTTTCTCCTATTTCCTTGCAGAGACAATGGCGACGATAATGATTACAACGGCGACGGCGACGGTGACGATATCATCCAGGTAAGTGCTATCCCAGCAGATCGGACAGGTAAGTACACTACCTTTACACCTAAACTACACTTTATTCAGTTCAAACATTCTTTTTTTTTAACTCTTTATTTGTTCCAAATTTATTCATATTTACATTTCATGTTAATCTAGGTGCTCCGGCTACTACCGTAACGTATCAACCTTAATTGTTAAAATATGTACCTAATTTTGTTTACATTGTTCATGCCTTAGCAGTTCAGTATTTTAAACAGGTTTTTATTCCTGCGTGTCAGTATAACAATAATAATCTTAAAACTAAAAACAAACTAACATTAATCTTAACTAAGCATAAAGTGAATTAATCATTGCAATAGAAGATTGCAACGATTTTTGTCTGAAATTATTAATTATTTTGTTGGACATTTGTTCTAAAGTCTCAACATTCGAAATTCTATGTACTTCGTTAGTACTGTACCAAGAAGGCAGCTTCAAAATCATCTTCAGAACTTTGTTCTGAATCCTTTGAAGTATTTTTTTTCCTGGTAGCACAACAACTAGACCATATTGGAACAGCATAAAGCATGGCCGGTCTAAAAATTTGTTTAAATATTAGTAGTTTGTTCTTCAGACATAGTTTGGATTTTCTGTTTATAAGAGGATATAAACATTTTATATATTTATTACATTTGGCTTGAATGCCTTCAATGTGATTTTTAAAATTTAATTTTTGATCAAGTAATAGACCAAGGTATTTCACTTCGCTTGACCAGGAAATTGGAACACCGCTCATAGTAACGATGTGACTACTACTAGGTTTCAAAAAAGAAGCTCTAGGTTTATGTGGGAATATTATTAGTTGAGTTTTGGAAGCGTTGGGAGAAATCTTCCATTTCTGTAAATAAGAAGAGAAAATGTCCAAACTTTTCTGCAGTCTCCTGCAAATGACACGAAGATTTCTTCCTTTAGCGGAGATGCCTGTGTCATCAGCAAACAAGGATTTCTGACAACCCTGAGGCAAATCAGGGAGGTCAGAAGTAAAAATGTTATATAGTATCGGCCCAAGAATGCTACCCTGAGGAACTCCAGCTCTAACAGGTAGTCGATCAGATTTGGAATTCTGATAATTTACCTGCAGAGTTCTGTCAGTTAAATAATTTTGAATTAATTTTATAATACAGAGCGGAAAATTAAAGTTTTTCAATTTAGCAATCAAACCTTCATGCCAAACACTGTCGAATGCTTTTTCTATGTCTAGAAGAGCAACTCCAGTTTTTCGGGCTTCAAAATTGGAACAACTTTGGCATTTTTCCATTTGCCAGGAAAGTATGACAAATGAAAACATTTATTAAATAATTTTACCATGAAAGACAAGGTACTCACTGGGAGTTTTTTGATGAGTATATAGAAAATTCCATCATCACCTGGAGCCTTCATATTTTTTAACTTTTTAGTTATAGTTTTTACTTCATCCAAATCAGTACCCCAGGATTCATCAAAAATATTTTCCCTTGAGGAAATATTCAGATAATCAAGAGCAACCTGATTCTCAATAGGACTAGTAAGACCCAAACTGAAATTATGGGAACTCTCAAACTGCTCAGCAAGTTTTTGAGTTTTTTCCACATTTGTTAGCAATATTTTATCTCCTTCTTTGAGCGCTGGAATAGGCTTTTGAGGTTTCTTCAAAATTTTGGAGAGTTTCCAAAAAGGTTTGGAACTCGGCTCTAATTTTGACACATTATTTTCAAATTGTTTGTTCCTCAGGGCAGAGAAGCGTTTTTTAATTTGTTTTTGCAAATCTCGCCAGATAACTTTCATGGCGGGATCGCGTGTTCTTTGATATTGTCTTCTACGGATATTTTTCAGACGGATCAAAAGCTGAAGATCGTCGTCTATTATAATTGTATTGAACTTTACCTCGCATTTTGGAACTGAGACAGCTCTTGCTTCAACTATGGAAGTAGTCAGAGAGTCAAGAGCATTATCGATATCATTTTTAGTTTCCAAAGGAATAATAGGATCAAAGTTATATTCCATGAATGTTTGATATTGGTTCCAATCAGCTCTATGATAATTGAAAGTAGAACTGTTGGGATTAGAAATTATTTCTTGAGATATTTCAAAAGTTACTGGAAGGTGATCCGAACCGAAGTCAGCATGGGTAACCAATTGGCTACAAAGTTGACATGAATCAGTTAAGACCAAATCAATAGTTGAGGGATTTCTGGCAGAAGAAAAGCAAGTTGGGCTGTTTGGGTATTGGATAGTGTAATAACCCGCAGAACAATTATCAAATAGTATATTACCATTGGAATTACTTTGAGCATTATTTCACGAACGGTGTTTTGCATTAAAATCACCTATAATGAAGAATTTTGACCTATTACGGGTAAGCTTCTGTAGGTCACCCTTGAGAAGATTCTTTTGCTGACCTACGCATTGGAATGGTAAAAAGGCAGCTAATAGTGTAAGTTGACCAAATTTTGTTTCAACAGAAACCCCCAAAGTTTCAAAAACTTTGGTATCAAATGAAGAAAGAATTTGATGTTTGATACGCCTATGAACAATTATGGCAACGCCACCACCTGGACTTTCAAGACGATCATTGCGGTGTACGAAATATTTAGGATCCCTTTTTATTTTATCACCTGGTTTAAGAAAAGTTTCAGTTACAACGGCAATATGCACGTTGTGAACTCGTAAAAAGTTAAACAGCTCATCTTCATTCTTTTTAAGAGATCGAGTATTCCAATTTAAAATATTCAGTGTCTTAATACCCATTGCTGAATTTCAGGGTCATGACAATATTGTTTGCAAATTTTATACCAGTTTGAATTGCATCAAACATGGAGTTTGTATTTAACATTCCATTAATCATATCGATTAATGATTTCTGTAAAAAATCCATTTTTGGAGCGGTTATGCTACCTAAGTCAAAATCTTCAACATTTCTGGTAGAATTTTGGTTTCTACCGGCTGTAACGGCAGCGTAGGAAGCTCCATTACCTAGCTGTACATTGCTACCAGCAGGTAAGAATTGAGCATTGGAAGCTTGTGCTCTGTTTGTACTTACGGGTACATTTGTACTTCGCTGACCATTGTTAACAGCAGATAGCAATGGAAAATTTGACGGTTGGGCATTGATCGTACCTTCCGGTACGAATGTTGGATTTCCTCCTCGATGACCGTTGTTAACAGCCGAGTAATAATTACCTGGTCGGGAACGTGAAGCGGTCCCTACCTGATGCTTAGCACGAGAATTCAAGATCGCTTTGCGAGTCTTGCATTCCCAAAAATTGGATTTGTGGTTTCCACCACAATTCGCACATTTAAAATTTTTGGGATCCTTCACAGGACAGTTGTCCTTGGCGTGAGAGGAATCGCCACAATGCATGCATTTGGCATCCATGTGACAATTTTTCGTCCCGTGACCCCATCCCTGGCATTTACGGCACTGGGTGAGGTGTTGAGAATTTCCTCCAGTCTTCCTGAAGTGTTCCCACTTCACTCTGACATGGAGCATAAGGCTGGCTTTTTCCAATGCCTTGAGGTTATTCAGTTCATTTGATTTAAAATGAACTAAATAAAAATCGTTAGAAATCCCATTGCGAGAATTGCCAGGTTGGGATTTCTTTTTCATCTTTATCACTTGAACTGGTGTAACTCCAAGCAATTTAATAATTTCTTGTTTGATCTCATCCAGGGATTCACCACTGGCTAGACCTTTTAAGACCACCTTGAACAGACGTTCAGTTTTGGTGTCATGTGTAAAGAATTTGACGCCTCTTTGAGCAAGATACTCCACGAGAAGTTTAAATCCGATCAAGGTTTCAGCCAATACACGGCATTCACCCCGACGACCAATTTGAAAGGAAAATTTAGAATCTTTAATGAAATTCGTGAGTTCCTTACGGAGCCCATGAAAATCAGATGTTGTTACCACAATAGGTGGAACCTTTTCTTTCGCTGCATTAATTCGGGAATGCTTCGAAGATTTCTGCCTGACTGATGGATCATTCTCATCATCAGTAAGAATATCGAATTGATTGCTCACATCAATATTAGTAGAAGGGAAATCCAGAGATTGTCCCTTTCTTTTGCGTTTAGGCGCCATTTTCTCCAAAGTGATTAGAATTTATACGTTTTCATCTTCCAAGCAGATTCTACAAGAATCCGAAGGGTCAAAGAGGAATTTTCCAATTCGATATCCAAGTCGGATTACCTCGCGTAGGGTCCAGACAAGGATCGAAAAGGAATAAGGGTAAAACATAAAAAATGTACAGGTAATGTTAAGCACTGAAAAGTGCTGTTTGATTTTGTTATAGCTTTAGGTAGCAAAAATACTTCCTTCAGCAAAAGAAAATAGAACCGCACGGCATGAGAGCTCGATGCGGACTGTTCAAACATTCTTATTTTAATGCTACACAAAGTCTACAATACGTTGAAATTGATAAGTAGTGTTGATTGTGGTCTACCACGAGGCTTTCACTTGGTGTGGAAACAAAGTGTCCCCGCTGGAGACGGAATACCGAACATACAGCATCGCGGCAGGAGGAGCAAGTGTTCAGCCGTGTCACTCGGATCGTTTGGTTCATGGTCTTGGAGTGAAATCCTCAAGAACAGGATGTAATCTGGTGGGCACACGGACCTGCTCTGGTTGCTCGATGATATAACCACAGCAACGGAATGTCCTGAAAATCCGGGTGAGCTCTTTCCATTTTATCTTTTTGTGTCCCACTCTCAAATTTTGGAAATATTGTTTGACAATATCTGAGGGAGGGGGTGCTACTAAAGGTCGTGCACCTTTAAGTCATATGGTTTGTTTTTAGTTCTCATTTGGTTAATTATTTCGGAACACTTAGAATCGTCTTTACATTCAGAAAACATTTAAGTTAAGAGCATGTAGATCAATTAAAGGCTCAATTTGTTTTTTGAGCATTTCAGGCTCGAAATAAGACGCGGTTTAGCAGTGGTGTGGTGAGGGCGTGCGACTGTAGATCGTGTGCCTTTTAGTCATGTTGTGTACTTTCCGTACTCATTTGATTGATGGTTTCAGTGCGCCATGGAGTCATCATTGAATTTCGAAACCATTTAACTTTAGAGCATGCCGATCAATTCGAGGCTCGATTGGTTTTTGGGCTTTTCAGCATGAACATGTGGATTGCACTTCTGAATTTCAACTGCTATTTTCATAGGGGACTAGCATGCGATCGTGGGCAGTATGGGATTGTATTTGAATAAATTTGTTAAGTGGTGTCGTGATTGGATAGGCCATTTGTTTCGGCAATCATCAGGACGGGATTTTCTGGCAAGATAATTTTAAACATTCTGTTTTGCATGTATTCTTCAAAGTTGTTTAAAAGTTTAAAACGGAATTGACTTCAGGCTTCTCTAACGACAGCTTGTAGCTTGCGAACTGTTCCGAACTGTTTTCACCTTTGTTAAAAGCCGTGCCATGATGACCCACAAGTTTTCACGATGGGATTTTGATCCGGAATACAGGCTGAACAGTTCAAAGTCTTGATGCCTCGATTCGCAAACCATTGCGAATCTTGCTAACATGAGTTGTCACATTTTAACTGCGAAGCACGAAGTTTTTGCATTGAAGTAGGCGATGGTTAAAACTAGTATCTGGTAACCAATAATTCAAGCCAAACATTGCATTAGGTCTATGTAACATTTGGGTCAAATCGAGAAAAATAGGATTGAAAATTTTAATTTGATTTTAAATCGTTATTGCAACTTGAATTTTTGCATGGTTTTTCTACGTAAAGGCATCATCAAGATTTCAAAAAAAAAGGTTGGTTTTGAAGTTTAAGAAGATTCTAGTTGTGTAATTGATACATTTGTTACTTAAGTCCTATTGCATTTACATTTGTAGATTGAACCTGTTAGATTAGTCTTTTGTCAAGTTAGAATGTACATTGGATCTTTTTTTTATTAGGACTAATAAACTAGGTCCCTTCTAGCTTTATTTTAGTACTCTTTTACCGCCTCATCTTTTACATAGCAAACATTCAATTAAAAAGTAGTCCATTATGTTTGAGAACCCCAACAACTGGCTACATATTTATCAATCGGATTATTGTAACAGGTGCACTATTAACGAGAAATACGTGTTCTTTAGCGCTAAACGTCAAGACCATATAGGGGTTAGTGTCAAACTGTACGACCTTGGATCGCAGCAAGCTGTGCTTGGAAACTGACGTGTTTTTGTTTTGCTGCGTCCTTTTCGTAAAAAATAAAATCAAAAATATATTCGTAATTCAACCTAAACGAACAGTGAAATCATAAAATTTCCACGTTTTTGTGTAAGATATAGTGAATATAATCGATTCCCTCCCAAAATTTGTGATCTTCGGTAGTTTTTCCACGTTTTACTGTTTTTGTGCTTGCCCGCACCGGAGAAAGGGATTAATATCCTTGTAGTTGTGTTGTGCCGTTAGTATTGTGCCACGTTGTGTGCCGTTAGTATTGTACCACGCGGACATAAATGATTACATTAGAGTATATTTCGCTTTGTCGCAGTGACTTGATGATTATAACATGTGTAACGTGTTAGAAGTTTAGAAGTCAATATAGGGGAGTCGCCTCATAGCGGGGGATTTTGATTATTGACAGAGTGTGGAGAGAAAAAAAAGAAAACCAGTAATATAGAAAACGGCCATTTGCTGATCAGAAGCAAAAAAGAAGCTAACGCGCATGTACGCGTGCTAGCTGACATGGAGATGCAGCGATGTACCCGAAGGGAGCAACAAAATTATTTTAGTTTATTCAGTTACGCTGTTAGCAGAGGTTGTAAGAATTTGAGTCGCGGATGTTGTTAAAATAACAGAAATTAAAAGGTGTTTCGATCAAAATTTGGTCGACTTAAACTTGACGCATTTCCTTTCATCGTGCAATAAACAAATTTGCACACCCCTTATTTTGAAGATGTGTGCGTGGAGCATAATACCTCTATTTTGATTTTGAGATTAGCACCTCAGTTATCAAAGTGTCGTCGAAGGAAGAGAAGCAACGCATCAAAATTTTGCACGTGCATGGCGATAATCCAAACTACTCTCACGCCAAGTTGGCGAAATTGTTGAATGTGACTAAATCAACTGTTACCAACATATTAAAAGTGTTCGGTGAACGTTTGTCGACAGCCAGGAAAGCTGGATCGGGGGGAAATCGAAATCCGGAGGCCACAGCGACGACAAAAAGAGTTGCCCACTGTTTCGAGCGGAACCCCAACCCCTCCGTCCGAGATGTCGCAAAAAAGCTGGGAGTGGCGCCTTCAACCGTGGATAGAGCTAAAAAACGAGCTGGACTGTCGACTTACAAGAAAGTTGTACACGACGCTGCGGAGGAAGATTAATTGCGTGGTACAGGACGATGAAACTTACGTCAAGGCAGACTTTAAACAGCTTCCTGGACAGGAATTTTATACGGCAACCGGACGGGTAAAGGTGGCAGATATTTTCAAGCACATTAAGCTGTCAAAGTTCGCGAAGAAATATCTGGTGTGGCAGGCCATCTGTACCTGTGGCATGAAGAGCAACGTTTACATTGCGACCGGAACCGTCAACCAGGAAATTTACCTGAGCGAGTGCCTACAAAAACGTATACTGCCTTTCCGGAAGCGACACAATTGTTCCGTCTTATTTTGGCCGGATTTGGCATCTTTCAATTACGGAAAAATGGCCATGGAGTGGTATGCTGCCAACAACGTTCAAGTGGTGCCCAAGGACAAGAGCCCTCGCAACACGCCAGAGCTCCGCCCAATCGAACAATACTGGGCCATCGTCAAGCGGAACCTTAAGAAGACTCAAAAAGCTGTTGTGAGCGAGAAACAGTTCAAGGCAAACTGGCGTTCTGCGGCGAATAAAGTGGACAAGGAGACTGTACAAAATCTTATGGCAGGTGTTAAACGAAGGACCCGGCAATTCTCATTCGGTAAAAAGGAAGCTTAGCTGAATATTTCTCCTGTATTCGGTATTAAATGAACTTGAAAAAGAAAAAGAATTTGACTTATTAATAAAAACTTTGATCGACTCACACACATTACTGGTTGACCAGATTTTGATCGGAACACCCTTTATAACAGAAACAATCACCACGAGATGTGCAAAATAATTGGCACACTATGATATAGATTTAATTTCTTCTCGATCTCAACGTAAACAAAACAAGACTCTAAAACGCTGTTGTTAGCATGAGAAAAAGTCATATGAGCTAGACGTTCTGCGGCGAATTAATTTGCGGGACTGTCAAAATCTTTGCATAGATGGTGCTCCCCAAAAGACCCGGTAAATCTTATTCTGATACTAAAGGAAGTTAGCTAAAATTTCTCCAGTCTTCTGAAAACTATCTTTAAAAAATTTGAATCAGAACTCGGTTAGTCATAAAAAGGTTTGATTGGTCCACAAATTTTGTTACCAATTTTTATGTAACACCCTTTTCTGATAGGGTACACCACGTAGTGTACCGATGGAGAGCTGTGAAGTTCTTTTTCTTTCGTTGCACAATGATTGTGATTTTTCAAGTGTTTCTTCTTACCCTATAATTTTCATTGCATTGGTGTGGGCTTGAAGTACTAATTGTATTCAGGCTATTCCATTCAAAAAGGATGATGTGAAAATAATTGCCGAATAGCACGCATATTCTGCAGAGACATAGATGCATCCTTTAGCATCACAGGGTAGCCGTCCAAATGAAGACAGTACATAAGTAACAGATACCGGTGAGATCAATCAGATTATAACTAAATTTAAACGATACTGCTAAATACATGCCATCCTCAAAACAATAAGATTTGATGATGGAAGTGTATACACAGTACTTATATCCATTTGATGTTTGTACTGTGTTTATAAGGGGCTTTTTGTAAGTGAAAGTGACCTCGGAATGGATGTGAGTAACTAGGCGTGCTGAAATGGGTCTCTGGAACCCTCTGGAACAGAACTATCACCTTCCAACTCCCGGGCTTAAAATGTTTGTCGTGTCGACAACAGTTCGTTTAACTGCAAACATTTTTCTTCCATAAAAACACTGCCGGACGGTGGGCATTGGATTGTTCACATACACACACACACACACACACACACACACACACACACACACACACACACACACACACACACACACACACACACACACACACACACACACACACACACACACACACACACACACACACACACACACACACACACACACACACACACACACACACACACACACACACATAGAGTCGTAACAGTACACAGGAAAAAAAGAATTTTCATTGCGATGTAAATATCAGAGCATGTGAAATTGTATTTAATTCCGCACGAAACAGCAACCCTCCCTTAGCTCAGTCGGTAAAGGCGCGGCTACAAAGCAACACCATGCTGGAGGTGGCTGGGTTCGATTCCCGGTCTGGTCTAGGAATTTTTCGTTAAGGAAAATTTCTCGACTCCCTGGGCATAGGTATGATTGTACTTGCCACACAATCATACTAATGCAAAAATGGTACTTGGCATCGAAAGCTCTCAATTAATAAATGTGGAAGTGCATTTAGAACATTAAGTTGAGAGCAAGCAATAAGCTAATTATGAAAGCAATTAGCTTGAAACGTAGTAGTAGTAGCAATAAGCGTGAGAAGTAGCTTTATAACCTATGAAATGTGACGAAATGCACTCAAACACATTCAGTGAATCTTATGTAAGAGCACCAGTCATTATTGGATTATCTTAGGATGTTCAATTTCATAAAAACTAACCTTGAGTTCAGAGTTTAAAATATACAGTAGTTACCGTAGCCTTTTGGGCGGTACAAAGCTACGATAAATATTCAAACATATTCATCAAATATGTGAAAATGAGTATTCAGAAACGTCCATAGACATCATAGGATAACCTTGTTAATTTCAGGTCCTTCAAAACTTAAGGTCTACAATTGTAGCAATAGCTTTATGGGCTACACAAAGTTAAAATGCATATTTAAATATTTTCAATTAACTTTCCGTGACGCTGTTCCGTCTGTTGGTCTGCCAGGACATTCATTTAATACGATTGAAGACATATCGCAGCTTTGTATAGCGAATAAAGCTACTATTACAACTGTAGATCTCAAGTTATGAACTCCAGGACAGTTTGGACGACCTAGCACATCTCAAAAAAAAAATATTTCCTTCTTTTTTCAAGCATTTTTAGCATAAGAAAATAAGAGTACACCAGATTGCTAGTATAGTAACACTTGAAAAATTTAAGCCTAAAATTGCTAAAGTGCAACCCAAGTAGCACTCTACGATCAAAATTAGTTGTAGTAACTTGATTATGACTTAGCAAGTCATATTTACGTTATCTCAACCGAATAGGAATAAGTGTGCTACTAGGGAAACAGCCTTCATCGTCATCATCTTTGAATTTTGATGATAATATTGGCGCCTTATTGTAAAATTAGTGGTTTTCACTTTAAATATTTGTTTCAAGGTAGATGCACATTTTGAGAACAAAATGCCGTCTCATCAGTTTCTTCCTTACACTTTATCGAAACTTTCATGATTCCAATTTATATTAACGCATTAGTCACATTGTGTCTTTGTTCATTCTCGTGAGTAATTAAGTCGCCCTCCTAATTTACGCGTATGCGCTCTTCACACCTCCAACCTCTATACACAAAGAGTGATCTCACCATAACAGCAACCCGCAGACACAATGTCTGTAGTACCATATTCTACTCATAGCCGCATCTCTCAGTGTTCGCATCCCACATGATAACTATGTACACTCCCTACCGTTTCACGATCGACGGATGCTGCGCAATAAGCTCGACATTGGCAATGCATCCTCCTCCTTCAAATATGGTACAGCCGTTTGCCAATGCCAATGTGCTTTTCAAGCCGACCCGAACTTGAATCTTCCTCTGACGAGATCACATTACAATGGACAGCCTACAAATATCAATTCACGGCAATTTACTATCAATCAACTCTGCATAAAGCATCGATTTGCATAAATAGGAGCTCGGCTGTTAACTACTATTTGCACTGCATCTGTTAAGTGCTACAGAGTGGCCGGTGGATGGAGACGGTTGAAGTTTTATTGTTATTGATCAGTGCCTATTTATAGCAGCCGCTCGTTTGATTCCGAGAGCACAATTGAGTCATTATTGTTGAATGAAGCTTTGAACTTGCCCGCAATGAACAGGTTCATAGCTATACCTGCATTGAAGTTCCCAATTTCTACCTTCCGCTGAGAGTCCTTCAGAGGTGATTCCTACGTGACAGATAGGTAGGCCTTGGAATTTGGGATAAAAAGGTATGGATCATCTCCGAAAGTGCGAGACAATTGTAGGCAATTTGAAATGAAATCAAGTGCACCGCATAACCGCGTTAATCAATGTTACTTAAAGCGTAAGCGAGAGAATTTTGTACACGAACAGATTGTAGGTATACCTAAAATTGAAAGTGCTTTTTGGGTGGTTTGTTTTGTTTCGAGATTTGCATTTTTAGCATTATAGAAACGAGCTGCGGTTGAGGGTGAAACATGTAACAGTGCCAATGTTGAGCTCACAGTACATCCAGCCAGGCGGGTGATGCAGCAGCAGGCAGTAATGTGCTTAATATTCAACTTGCGTAAGGTTCGGTATTTTTCTTTGCCGGTAATGCATGCAAAATGCTTGGAATTTTGTTGCGAAATGCGATACAGCCTGTTTGTGTGTAATGGTGGTTGAAATGGAATTTTGTACTGCTAAGTGAGGAAGGTAGTCTTATAATTACTATTTATTGGTTTGAAGCGAAAAGTGCCTTCACAGAAGGTTTGTAGAGCAGGTTAGTTAGAATCTGCATGAATCATTTCAGTTAATTTTGTCGGATTTCGTAAGAGATCTTGTTTGGCTATTACCTAACAGAGTATATAACACTTTCTATTTTTGATACGGACTACATTTAAAGGAAATCGTCATCTTTATTACACTAATCAACCACATGAAAGTGAAGTCGAAAAAACCGTAATGATCAACCTCATAAAACTGCATTCACGATGTCATAGGACGACAAGAAAAGCGACATTTATGCGCCCCATTATGCACCCCATTCATTATGATTCAGCGTTTGTGCACATTATGCGCGCTGTCGTCAAGTACGAACCCGAGCAGCATGCATGCAAATAATAGTAAAAAACGAAAAACAACACGTTTTTAATGTGCCCTAACAAACAGCAAACACGATATGCACATTAAGGCTACGGGCCTGGCGTAATTATAAGCGGAGTGACACCGAAATGCGGGCCTTATATTAGAGTTTCACTGTTTATGCTCACACACACTCACCTAGGTGTATCAGTTTTGACACCCGGTATCGGTCGCTTGTCTAAATTTATGAAAGAGAAAGATGATGGTTTAATACTGTCGGCGTTTTTCTTTTACCACCGGCATTTTACAATTTTTATAGGATAGGAGAACCTGAACAACCCTCATCGCTCTCGGTGGAACGTGAGAAAATTGAATTTGATGCACCCCACGGCAGGCACCTGTTTTGTGGTACCAATTTCTACCTTACGTGAAACCGTTTTCGAAAATGCCTTTTTTCGAAATCGGACGAAAGCATCGAACTGAAGATGAAATTGGTTGCTTGAATTAAAATGTATATTGCTCCTTAAAAATGCATTTGTGAAACGTTGAATCGACATCGGGTTGTATTTGAAGTGTTGAATTGAATTATTTATCTCAAGAGGTCATATTCCTTTAAATAAGATTCCTTACTGAATTGTTCGCTAGCGTCGTTAAAAACTACCGGTAGCTAGAATGTCTTTCATTCATGTAGCGCATATAGGGGGACAAAAGAACGAAAGGAGAAAACTAATCACGTAAAAGCGATTAAATCGCAGCAGGCGGTCTCCTTTTCGCCTTAGATTGCGGTTGAATTTCGACCAACAATTGAAAAGGGTCTGTCGATTTTTTTTTAATTTAAAACATATCAAGATAGTTCCTCTTGAAACGAAGATCATTCATCGATCAACACAAGCAGTATTAGATGGGCAGTCTTAAATTTTAACCTTTGAAATTTAATAAACGATCGATAAAAAATGAAAGTCGTTTCATAGAAAATGCAGTCATGTCCATTAGCCTCCGATGAAAGTTCATTATAAAATAGAAATGATCAATTGCTTCATTTAAGCACATAAAATTATAGCTATGAACCATATATTATGCCTGCATTTTTAAAATTTTGGGCATAGAGATTGGTGACATCGATACTTAACTGTGTTATTACTCAGATTCAGTTATGCGTCCATTCCCTTAGCCATGGGGTTAAAATATTACTGTAAAAGAAGAATGGCGTTGGTCTATGGAGATGTTGGATTTTTAATGAAAATTTACTTGCTTTATTTACTTATTGTCACATGCCATTAGTACCGCAACTGCAAAACACGTTTGGTAGAGAGCTGTCGTGTACTTAAAGAGAGAACTACAGGTTCTTTCAAGAACTTAAAAAAATAGAAGAAGCCATACACTGCTAACAAATTTCTGAATTTTATTTTAAATTTAAGTATCGGATGCAAACATATTTCTGACGCCAAAAATCTGAATTTTGTAAATGATTTTTATAAAAAAAGGCATATTTTAAGTATCCCAAGACAGAAACTGACACATCCCGACAAAAGGTGTGTTTGACATTAACATTTCTTCATAGTAGTGTGTACAGTAAGTATCATTTGATTGTTGTGATTGTTTGTGATCTCTTTGATTTCTCAAGATTTCCTACAACGAAAATTGTTGTCATAGTGTCTGGTTGAATATCAAAACTACTAGTAGTTGATATAATTATATTCCATAAGTATATTCAAGAGCGCCAAAATAATACAATATAATAGCAAACTTTGGTTGAACTAAATATGAGGCACCGGAAAACTTGTCTTAGTGTCAAAAGAATCTCTGTTTTACCACGACGCATAATTGCACTTAACTCTTCGAGTGACTTTTGCGTTTTAAAACAACCCGAGACACTGATAAAGGTCGCAACAGCCAGATTTATTTATTTATTTATTTCGTCAACCGACGTGGACCAGTACATTTCCATATATTCACCCTAGAGTTCCTAGAGCCAGCCTCACTCTAGAGATAAAGCCTTCAATCTCCACACGTGGTACTCAATACTCAACACTTCGTACACACTCAATCTACCTCGGTCAAATATCCAACAGTCGATGTTTTGTTTCTTTTGTTGGTATAGGATTTGTGTGAAAAAAAACATTTACACCGTCTTCAACTCGAGGTTGTACAGACTGAACATTGAACATAGAGCGAATTACAACGGACAACTTAACCTAACATCCAGTGGACTTGATGGACATTTTCGTTTTAGTGAAAAGTTCCACAGGCTGGAGCGGGAATCGAACCCTCACTTCATGGCAATCGCTTGAACGACGGGTGACGCCGCTAACCGTTTGACCACTTAGACCACGATTCATTGTGCCTTACAAAGTAATTGTGCTACAAACGACATTCAACTACACACTACCAAAATGTCTTATAAATTTCTGTTCTCTGAGACCGACACATGCAAGCGTCAGGAGACATAAATTTACAGGAAATCTTTCTCTACGCTCCTGAATTTTTACAAATATAATTTACGTCTCGTGTAAAATTCATAATTTCTAAGTGCTTGTATAGATAAGCTCAATAAGACGCTTGTTGTTCTGAACTACGAAAAGCTAAACAGTTAGCTCATTAGGCCAGAAATGTTCGGGGGAAATTGATGTACTGTGGGTCTATAAGCACTAGGTTGCCAATCAAAATTGACTTTACGAATTTCAAAAAAGGGTAGTGCTCAAAGGTTTTGTATCCTTGGAAAAAGTCCTCATGCTAAAATTGTGCTCAATCGGACTTCGTTAAGTGGTCAAACATTGACTTTTTAGACCCATGAAAAATGAAGCTTATGTTATGCGTGGAGTTATTGGAAATTTCCGAAATTGAATTTTTATGATGCCAAATGCCAGGGTGGTTCACTTTTTTTCCTTTTGGATGGTCCTTTTTGCGAAAATTAAAAAAAAAAACCAAAAAATAAGTATTTGAATGGGACATTGAAAACAATTCTACTTTAACACCTCTTTTACAATGTGTCTCACAATCACCTTTTTTCAGTCTTGGTTTATTTCAGCTGGGTAATTTTAACAGCGGAATTGACTATACCCGTTTTGAGTGTATTCTTTTGACAGCTTAACGCTGAAGATAAATAAGCGATTCCGTTTGTTTATATTTATCAGCTACCATGGAAACCATACGGGAGCATGTTTTAAAATTACATTTGCAAAAGCTTAGACCGTATCAGATATTCAATAACCTTAAGCAGATCGGAGTGAGTAAGCGTTATGTTTTTTGTACCCTGAAACGGTTCAAGGAAACTGGAAATGTCCATATGCAACACAAAGGAGGTGCCAGAACGAAGAAAAAGAGCAAATGTCTGAGGGAGCGAATAAGACGTAATCCGAACGTATCTGGCCGTAAATTGAGCAAACAATTTCAAATGTCCCCTGCTTCAATGAACAAGCTCCTTAGACATGATCTGGAATGCAAATCGTACAACAAACAACGGGTTCACGGGTTGACGGAGCGTCAAAAGCCAGCCAGGGTCCAAAGAAGCAGACATTTTTTGGTTCGGCACGGTGACTGCGAGATTTTATTTTTGGATGAACAGCTCTTCCTCCTTCAGGAAAGTCATAATCAACAAAATGATCGTGTGTATGGCAAAAGTCTTGCCAATTTTCCAAGAGATAAACTAGCTGTAGAACGCTATCAGAATGTATCGAAAATCATGGTATGGGGCGCCGTTTCATGAAAAGGAAAATTTGCTTTTCTTTTCATAGAACCTAACGTAAAAATCAACACTGAATATTACATTGAGCAGGTTTTGAAGAACTATCTGCTTCCTGATGCTTCAACGCTGTATGGGAATACACCATATCGTTTCCAACAGGACTCAGCTCCAGCTCACAAGGCAAAAAAGACACAAGCGTGGTGCGCGGAAAATTTACCCGATTTCATCACGAGCGAAGGCTTGCATCTTCACCGGATCTCAACCCACTTGACTACTTTGTTTGGGGTTATATGC
>JAHHFK020005763.1:0-129786 GCA_024533555.2 Aedes koreicus | reverse complement strand
GCAGTTTTTTTGCCGGTAGTTTTTTTGCCTGTTGGATTCTGATTTCATTTTCACTATCCTCACATGAAAAGAAAAAGAATAAGATATAATTAGCCCATTTATAATATTGGTAAATAGAATAGACTTACTGTGATTCAGTTCATCCTCCAGATACTCCTCGTTGAAGGAATCGTCAGACATCTTCCCGTATTGATATTTCGGACATTTTTTTGTGTGTACCAACAATGCTTTTTTCTACTCTGAGAAAAATTTCATCGTTGTACCGACAAGTAAATCATGGTCCAGGATGACTATCGCATATAATGGTTACAATAACCATAGAAAATGGTCGAATTCATCACGTTCATGGCATTTTTGACTACGATCATGGTAACAAGGACTATTCCGACATTATCGCAAATGTTGGATCAACTATTTTTAATGGTCGTTTTGATCATGATCATAGTCGGTTCAAAATCACTATACTGCAATAGTCATCATAACCCCCAATAATGGTAAAATTGACTATCAAATGCTTCTCTGTGTACCTAAGAAAAACAAGAAATTTTTTTTTTGACAAAGCAAATGCTAAGTTCGAAATTCGAACTTACTCCGAGTAAAGTACAACTTTATTCATACGAATTTGAGCAAATGCTCAAACAGTTTACTTTACTCAAACTGGTTAGCTTGTGAGTAATTACTCACCGTTTTTTATTCATATGGCCTAATAACTAAAGGGTGATACGGTCCGGCGGCCGCGTTCCGGTACGTTTTTAACATTTTATTTTTTTTTCTCCTCTTTTTAAACGCGGGAAATATTCTCTGTTGCGTTCGCGCGCCCTCCGCCTTTTGGCGTCCGCTTCTCGCTCCTTCAGCTGTTTTTCTACCGCCTTTTGTCCTTCTTCGCCGCAGAAAGCCAGTTTGCCTTGAACTGCTGCTCGTCCTTAGCAGTTTTTTTGGTCTTCTTTAGGTTCCGCTTGACAATAGCCCAGTATTTCTCAATTGGGCGGAGCTCTGGCGTGTTGGGAGGGTTCTTGTCCTTGGGAACTACCTGCACGTTGTTGGCGGCGTACCACTCCATGGCCTTTTTACCGTAATGGCAAGATGCCAAATCCGGCCAAAACAGTACGGAACAACCGTGTTTCTTCAGGAAAGGCAGCAGACGTTTATTCAAACACTCTTTCACGTAAATTTCTTGGTTGACAGTCCCGGAAGCTATGAAAATGCTGCTTTTCAAGCCACAGGTACAGATGGCTTGCCAAACCAGATATTTCTTTGCGAACTTTGACAGTTTCGTGTGCTTGAAAATATCTGCTACCTTTCCCTTCCTTTTGCCGTATAAAACTCCTGTCCCGGAAGCTGCTTGTAGTCGGCTTTGACGTAGGTTTCGTCGTCCATTACCACGCAGTCAAACTTCGTCAGCATCGTCGTGTACAGCCTCCGGGATCGCGCTTTGGCCGTCGTATTTTGTTTATCATCGCGATTTGGAGTCACTACCTTCTTGTAAGTCGATAGTCCGGCTCGTTTTTTGGCTCGATGCACGGTTGTAGACGATACACCCAGCTTATTTGCGGCATCTCGGAGAGATAGGTTAGGGTTTCGCTTGAAACTACCGGCAACTCTCTTTGTCGTCTCAGCGGCTTCCGGTTTTCGATTTCCCCCGATCCAGACTTCCTGGCTGTCGACAAACGTTCCCCAAACACTTTAATTACATTTGTAACGGTTGATTTGGCAACTTTTAGCGATTTTGCCAACTTTGCGTGCGAGTAGCTCGGATTTTCGCGATGCGCGAGCAAAATTTTGATACGCTGCTCTTCTTGCTTGGACGGCATTTTGACAACTGAAAAGTGAATTCCAAAATCAAAATAGGAGCAACATTCTACACACACACACCTTCAAAATGAGGGGTGTTCAGGTTTTTTAAATGCAAAATTGAAAGAAATACGTCAAGTTGATATTGACCAAATTTTGACCGTATCGCCCTTTATACTCGCCAAGTCTTTCCTTTGGCCATTTTCTGGTACTCGTAATAACCTCAAATAATGTAGCCATAGCCTCAACAACAGCAAAAATGGTTTGTACTACAATTTCGGGAGTTAATGTATCATCTGTAAAAACGATAATTGATAGTGCTGTGAAATACAAGTTGAAATGGTGGTCCTATGCTTGGCACTGTGTAGAGAAAAGAATTTTGTTCATTTTTAGCAAATCAGGAAATCCAAACAAATTTTTTGAAATCCAAACGGCAATAAATAATACACCGAAAATATTTACATTTACTGAATATGGAAGTATACTAATTTTAATAAACAAAATGTATCATATCTCTTGTTTTCTGTAAAATATAACGCATGGCTTTACTATTAATATATTTTGAGTAAAACGATATCGAGTGAAAATTAACTGTACAGAGTTCGTTTCAAAAATGAGTCACATATGTTTCATTTATAATCACTTTTACCATTTATCAGCATAAATGAATAAATACAATTATCCATGCACTTTATTTATGTGTGCGTTGCATATAAACAGAAAGATTCACGGAATTTCTACTTTTATGTGCACGAATAATACAGTATATGTGCGTAACTTGATTGCCAAAATATATATGTCATGCATATATATTTGAAATGGTAATTCAGCTAAGTGTAGAAAATCCTCTATTTGTTCATAATTGGCTCTCGTCAAAACAATACTTGATGCACAATACTTGCTCCTTTTAAGTGAACCAAAAGTTGACAAATCGTTTGGCTGCATTTTTAGACAGGTCGTTTGGCTGCATAAGACAATTGTTGTCCGGTCTATGTTCAGTGTCTATAGGTCCCAGGCCTACACACTTAGAAAATTTTACAGTATTCGGTAATTTTTTACCGAACTTTCAACAGCTGAACGTTCGGTAATCTGTTCGAGTAATTAAATCAATTACCGAACGTTCGGTACTCAAATTTTTTGATGAACTGTCAAAAGCTACCGTACAGTTCGGTAATGGAAGATTTGATGATCTGTCAAAAATTACCGTACAGTTCGGTAATTTGTGTAGTCTAAGTACCAGAAACGTTTCGGTATTTTTTGTTTTTGTTTTTTATCGTTAAACACCAAACTATTCGGATGTTATTGGTTGATTGAATATTTAATTTGAGTATTTTGTTTTTGTTTTTATCGTTAAACACCAAACTATTCGGATGTTATTGGTTAATTGAATACTGTAAACAAAACTATATTTGTTGTTATTCCGACCGGGACTGTGAGTCTTTCCAGCATATGGCGCAGTCAACGAAATACTACGAACGATGCGTGTCGACTGCATCGGATGCTGGTCAATCAAGTTGTGTTCTACCTGTAGATGGATACAATGCTGCAAATATATTTTGCATGTGTATCATTTAGAATAATGATCCCTTTTACATCGAACCTATTGATTGTTTAGCTTGTAATCAGCACATTTGAAATATTTATAGCTAGCCGGATGAAAGCTCTAATTAACACTGGTTTATTTTCTACATACATACATGGAATAATTAAAATTAATCAATATCCAAACCCCCTTCTGGACAACCGATCACTGGAACCACGAGGCTTCACTGAAAATGGCTGACAGTTTGACAGTTAATAATACTTTACCGGGCTTCGGTTATTCAGAGTTCGTTTTACGTTTTGTTCGGTAAAGTTCTTACCGTATTCAGTAAATTTGTTTGTTTTTTTCATATGGATTGTATTTTTTTCTACCGTATACGGTAAATAAAATTCAACATTACAGATCAATTGGTAAAGTGTTACAAAATTACGGTAACATTTTTTTATATTTACCGAAAAATCGGTAAGATGTTATGTTTACCGAAATGTTTCGTCAATTTTTTTACCGAACAGCAAAATCGAATTTGAAAGTGTGTAATATCGGGCTTTTCTGCTGCCGTGCCGCTTACCGCTGGCATTGCGTTCGTGCCTTTGCTTTTGCATTATTTTTTTAACTGTGCAGCAATAAATGAAATGAATCCTTCACGAATGAATGCCATTTCTTCTCTTTGACGCCAACGTCCTTGAAATGAACAGATTTTTTTTTTGATAAGTTGATGTTGAATCGAAAGTGTCTGCGGCTCTGGTTTTCCGCCAGAATAGTGCACTAGTGTAGTGAACGGATGCAGTTCCTCCAGTGATCGTGTTCCGCTGATAAAAAGGTCTCAGGAACATTATTGGTTTTAGTGCCAGAAGGAATTGTACACTGGTCTACGTTTTGTTCGCCCCGGCATCGTATCAGGATGACTAAGGATTCGCAAATAAGCAGCTGGTAAGTAAACCAAAATCGTTATGTAGGATGTAGCAGTGCGTATGCGAAGCAAGTATGACGACAAATCCAAGACTAATCATGTAATCTTCTATACTAATCATATGCGCAAAAAAAGTGATCGTTGCTCAAGGCTAGTAGCTTTTGGCAATGTGTTGCTGGATATTAGCGTAGTTCTTCATGACAGCAAAATTCTCAAGGATTTCGATCTGAAGGAAGATGACCAACGGGAAATTCCAGCGGAGAAGCTGGCTCGATTGGGGGCTGTTGCCGTGGAGACGTAAGTGTGATGGGTCAATACATCAGTGTCTGCTACTGCCGCAGCACATGAAAAAAAAACTTGATAGTAAAGCTAAGTATAGTATTAACTACTATCTTACTTCAGTGTGTAGAGAACCGTAGAAGCAGAAGTGCTGCTGCTTTATGGGACTTTTCTTCTTCTTTTTTCTCATTCGTGCTTTTTTTTCTCATTCGTGTTGTTTATTTTAGGTACGGCAAACCAAAATACAATCCTGGCGGATCGGCTTTGAACACGTGCCGCATTTTGCGCGCATTAGGCGAAAAGAACGTGATTTTTTGTGGTGCTATTGGAGCAGATGAGAATGGTGAAATTTTAACGCAAATTTTAAAGGACATGTCGTTGACCACTTGGTGAGATGCTTTATATCGATATGATGATTCGTTTGTTATTGAAGAATAGAATTTGTTTGTGTCTTGCAGTATTCAAACATTACCGGAATATTTAACCGGCACTTGTATCTGTCTTATCAGTGGTGATAAACGGAGTCTAAATGCAAACATTGGAGCCTCGTTGCATTTTAAGAAAGAGTTTGTATGTCACGTTGGTGTCAACAAGATCGGTAGCTGCAAGTCATATGCACATTCAGATGTCGATGAAGAAGTTCGCATTTTCCCCATCGAAGGATACTTTGTGCCGGAAAAATTTATTATTTGTGAGCACATTTACGAAAAGTACTGCAAGGGTACTTCTAACCTTTTCGTCACCAACTTGAATGCTAGTTATATTCTACAGAATTATACGAAAGAAATGCAATATTTGGTCGAACAGGCTGATTTAGTTTTTGGCAATTTGACCGAATTTGCAGAAACTCTGGCTGAAATCTATGAATGCGACACCGTTGACGAATTGACCAAACATCTGATCAGGAAATACTTGAAAATCAATCGAGAGAAGATTCTCGTCGCCACTGACGGTTCACGATGTGTTAGATTCTACCACGGTAACAGGAGTGCATTCTATGCAGAAACCTACCAAGTCACGGTAATTCCTATAAAAGGCCGTGGTCGACACGACTGGTAAGCTACCATATTAATCATGCATTTTCATCTAAAGTAAATTTAATCATTTTCAAGCCTGAATCGTATGCATTGTTGAATTGATTCTTCTAATCCAATAATCAAAATTTTTAGCGGCACTTCAGTAAATAATTACATATTCATTTACAGGTTTACGACCATTCACTTTAATTTGCCCATAGTCGTCTGCCGATATCTCAGGAGATGCTGAATTCCAAAACATGATGTGTGATAGACTTTTAGAACTTGATCAATCCAACAAGTTTGTCAAATACCGTATTGCTCTAACTCTAACGTCTACAGTGTTAGAGCATATATTTGGCTTGATATGCATGGCGAATATTTTGCCGAATATACGCTCTCACGCCGCAGATATTAGTTTTCAAATCAATGTAGTGGTCTTTAAAGTCTTAAAATTAGTCAAACACCGCAAGTTCATCATGCATCGCATTGACGAAATTCAACTTCTGGAATCAACCATCGGCAAACGAATATAAATGAATATAAGTAGAGGGATGCAACCCTGTTTCTTTTCACTGGCCGTGCTACGTTTTCCCATGATCACTAACCAATGGTTTCCTTCAGGTGCCGGTGACTCTTTCGTCGCTGGATTTCTGTACAAATACATGCACGGGGATTCTCCCACGCTGTTGGATTGCATACGATATGGCAGCAAAGTGGCCGCCAAGGTGATTCGACAGGTTGGATGCAATCTACCTTCATCACTACCGTCTTCGCCGGTGAGCGTTATGGTTCCGTCAGCTGCAGAAGAAACAGAAACGAAACTCGCTTAAACTTGCCAAGTTACTTATCTTGCAAAATCCATGATATTTTAACAGAGTGAAACTTAATACACCTTTACTGGTTGGTGGTTGACAAAGGAATGAAAAGTTTTATTCTCTAGACTTCATACAATCATAAGGTATAGGTTGCTGAGATCAATTGTACTTCAACATCCCGCCTCAATTGATTAATCCCAGCATCTCTCGTAGTTTACCAAATTGTGGAGCAGGTAGTCCTTTGGTCATGATGTCCGCTATTTGATCTGCAGTTGGTTGATACTGGAGTTTGATCGTCTTTTCTTGGATGAGGTCTCGCAGGAAAAAGTATTGAATGTCGATGTGCTTCATTCTTCTATGCTTCCTCGGTTCTTCGCAGATAGCAATGCACGGCTGGTTGTCTTCATACACAGTCATCGGTAAGACAACTTCCACATCAAGCAACTTCAAAAGGTTTACTACCCACATCGCCTCACAGCTAGCTTGACAAAGGGCCATGAATTCCGCCTCAGTTGTTGACAACGCCACCGATGTTTGCTTTCTAGTTGCCCACGAGATCGTTGCTCCGTACAGCTTCACCACGTACCCCGAAACGGATCACCGGTCGTTTGGATTATTGCCCCAGTCCGCATCAGCATACACAGAAAGGGTTTCCGCCTCGATTGATCGCCGGAATACAAGGGTGTAGTCCACGGTAGCTCTCAGGTACATCAAAATCCTCTTCAGATAAGCCCAATGCTCGTCAGTAGCACAACATTGGAAGCTTGCAAAATAGCTGACTGCCGCGCATATATCAGGTCTGGATGTTATCATCAGGTACATCAAGCACCCAATAAGCTCCTTGTATGGCTTCTTCGTCTGCTGCTTCGCATCTTCACACTTGAGCAGCTTCAGATGAGGGTCCATGGGAATAGCAGAAGGTCGACAATCCGCCATCCCAAAACGTTGCAGAATCTTCGATACGTACTGCTTCTGGTTGATCGTCATAACGCCACTCGCTCTGTTTTGGTTTATGTTCAGTCCAAGAAAGCATCGTACCTCGCCCAGGTCTTTCATCTCGAACTCTCTTGATAGCTTTCCCTTCAGACGTTTGATCGCCGCAATTGAATTACCAGCCATCAGGATATCGTCCACATATATTACGAGGTAGATTGTTTCGCTTCCCGATGACCAATGGTAGAGACAGTGGTCGTACTGACTCCGTTTGAATCCAACACTCGTGATGAATGTATGGAACCGCATATTCCAACTCCGGGATGCCTGCTTCAGTCCATAAATTGCTTTGTTGAGCTTGCAGACCAGATCATTTCCCGCCTCAAAGCCTGATGGTTGTTTCATGTAGATTTCTTCGACAAGTGATCCATTAAGAAACGCCGTCTTGACGTCCATTTGATGCACGTGTAGGTCCCTCTGGTTCGACAGCGCCAGCAAAATCCTCAACGTCGTCATCTTCGCCACTGGAGAATACGTTTCTGCATAGTCGAAGCCTTTCGTCTGTGTGAAACCCTTAGCAACAAGTCGGGCTTTGTATCGATCGACCTTTCCTTCACCATCACGCTTGATAGTGAACACCCATTTGTTTCCTACAGGCCGTCTTCCAGCAGGCAGCTTGGTCAAGGTCCACGTTCCATTCTTCTCTAGAGATGAAAGTTCAGCTTCAATTGCTTCCTTCCACAGCAGCCAGTCATCGCGCTTCTTCAACTCCGCTATGTTGCTTGGGATGTTGTCGACGTACTCCTCGGCATTCAATGCAAACGCCGATAAGTTGTAGTCCTTGTGCCAGGTAGGGGGTGCACAATTTCTACCACTTTTTCGTATCTCACATTCAGTAGGATCACCACCAGCAGCTTCATCAATCAACGTATCGTCAAGTTCATCTCCAGCAGTAGCTTCAGGCTCGTCGTTGTTTTCAGGAAAAGAATCTTCTCCATCGATAGGAACCGGCTGTTGGACACGATCTTGAATGACAATCAGCTGCTCTTCTTCATTTTCGATATCATCCGGCAAGGCTTCGTTGAACTTACATTCGTTGAACACGACGTCTCGAGCAACAAAAACCTTCCTATTGTTCCAAACACGGTATCCATTCGGAGCGTATCCCACGAAGATCGCCTTTTCAGATTTCGAGTCCAGCTTCTTTCGCTTTTGTTTCGGGACATGGACATAACATTCCACCCCAAAAACACGAAGATGTTTCACATTCGGCTTTCTTCCGTTCCAGACTTCAAAGGGCGTACGATTGTTATCTACAGCCACTGTCGGACTACGATTGATCAGGTACACAGCCGCATATACAGCTTCACCCCACAAGCGCTTCGAAACACCACTTCCAGACAGCATTGCTCGCACCTTCTCGACAATGGTTCGATTCATCCGCTCGCTCAGGCCATTCTGTTCCGGTGTATATGGTACCGTCATTTCCAGCTGGATACCTTTCTGCCGACAGAACATTTTGACTTGCTTGCCACTATATTCGCCACCGTTGTCGCAGCGAAGACGAGACATCTTAGTCTGAAAATGTGCTGTTGCCATAGCCTCGTACGTCTTCAGGCACTCCAACGCTTCATCCTTCGACGCCATCAGGTAGACGACCGTCAAATGAGTGAAATCGTCCGTGAACGTGATGAAATACTGCATGCCGTCCCACGACACAGGAGAAATCGGACCACAGACGTCGCTATGCACTAGCTCCAACGGACGGGTTGTCCGCTTTCCTTCACGATTAGTAAACGGCTCGCAGACAATAGACTCCGAGCTTCCAGGCTTCACGGAGCTGGCCAGTTCCAATCCGTCCACCATGTTCTTGTTGATCAGCTTCATCAGGTTTCCATTACCGATGTGGCCGAAGCGTTGATGCCACAGTTCCAGCTCCTTCGTTATCTTGCCCGTTACCATAGCACTGTTTGGCATCGCTTGGTACTGAAAATCCATCGCATACAGCACACCAACTTGCCTTCCAGTTGATACGACGGCTTGATCTTCATCCTCGACAACTACCTTGCCCTTGTGGAAAATCACCTTCTTTCCCGAACTTTCCAGCCGACGCAGGGATAACAGATTCAGCGCCAGCTCGGGAACGAACAGGACATTCTCGATACGGATATGGATTGCCTCACCATCAACTATTGAGCACACGTTGATTTCCCCATGATGCCTAGCGACCAGGTTGACGCCTTTCTTTGCTGTTGCTATCCATACAGGATTTTCGAGCTCCTTCAGGTTACGGAACAGCTGTCTCTGGTTCGCCATATGATCGGATGCCCCGCTATCTAGGTACCAGCACCGCGATTTCTGATCTGATGCTGACCCAGACCCGGCAACAAAAGACACAGTTTTCGCTGCAGCACTGGGCTTCGTGAATTTCTTCTTCTCGTGATCCCGGGGTTGCTCTTGGCGTTGTCCAGATTCCGGGCAATCGGCACGCTTGTGGCCAATTTTTCCGCAGCCGAAACACTTCAGACGGTATTTACCGGACTTTCCAGCAAAAGCAACTTCCTCCGAATCTCGATTGGCCGGCAGCTTCCTTCCCTTTCTCTTCGATTCTACGTCCAGGTACTTTCCCTTCACAAACTCCAAAGTCAGTTTCTCCGATACCGCCTCCATCGCCGTATTCACCGAATCGTACGAAACCGGCATGGTTAGCATCAGGTGGCACACGATGTCCTCCTCGTCCATTTTCGCACCGGTTGACTTCAGTTCTCGAACTAGCTGATCGAAACGAAGAAAATGGTTCTCCAGGCTTGAACCTTCATCGTGCTTCATCTCCAATAGTTTCCGCTTCAGCATGAACCGATTCGTCAGGCTCTTGCGCTCGAAAACTTCATGTAAACCGCTCCAGATTTCCTTTGGACTCTTCTTGTCCTTTATGTACTCCAGGTGACTATCGGCAACCGCACCAATCAGGACCGAACGGCACTTGTTGTCCTGCTTTTTTCGGAACGCCTTTTTCTCCTCCTTTTCTTTCTTGACTCCTGCCGAATCCGTTTCCAGGATGTTCCAGAAGTCTTCCTCATTCGATTCCTTCTCGACACAGTGCGCGATTTCCAGCTGTTCCAGGAACGCCAACATCCTGAACCGCCAGTTGTTGAAACCCGTACCATCGAAGGGCTTGATCTTGAGGAACTTCTCGTCGTCTCCCATCGTAACGGATTTTCAGCTGCTTTCAGAAATTTCTCGGTTTGGGTTTGTCTGGGCCCATAACCTTTTAACAGAGTGAAACTAAATACACCTTTACTGGTTGGTGGTTGACAAAGGAATGAAAAGTTTTATTCTCTAGACTTCATACAATCATAAGGTATAGGTTGCTGAGATCAATTGTACTTCAACAAACATGAGAATTATACAGGCAACTAAAATACAAAATGGGTATTTCTTGGGTAAGAAGCAAATACTGATAGAAGTTTGAACCCCTTCTTAGTCAAGAAAGGGGGATGCTTGAGCTACTCACCGTTCTTCATTATGCACAAGAACTTCTCTAAGGTCATGCAAGAGAAAATTATGTTCAAACTGACAGGATACGGCGTAGTTTGAAGATAATAGTTTAGTCTATGAAATGCTTCTACACAGAAAGAAAAACCATGATAGAAACTACCGATCCGAGGGCTAAATAAAAAGAAATTAGATATAAAAACAAAAACAAAATAAAAAGTAAAATTCAATGATCGAAGTCACACATTAGCAAACAAAAATTAAAAAAAAAAAACTTATTCCGAAAAACAACCATAAGCGCACCAGTTCTATTAACTTTTCATTCATCTTGTTGCAAGCGAAGGTGTAATTTTATCTTTTTACTACCCTATCACAAACTAGCTGTTGGCGGTAGCGTGGGAGGGGAGTTGATTTTCGGGACAGGATCATTCACAATTTAAATAACACTCCAAGGATTGTACATTTTTCAATTTTATACTTTTTATTTGATTTTTTAATACAGTTTTTTCTTGTATTTATTTGACCATTCATCGTAATAATAGATTATATTTTTCTTGTTCAATTAAATTGATTTGTTTTATATGGAATTTGTTGTTTTTTTTCTTCTTCTTGTGTTTTCTATCGAATAGTAATGTGTAGTTGTTTTTCCTTTCCTGTGGCTGGCTCAATGTGCTCTTTTCTTTAGTTTAATGGATGACCATTGCACCTGCGTTCGTAGACAACATACTTTGCAGTTTATGATTTAGCGTGTAATCTCGTATATTGATCTTTAGAATTTTCGTGCATGACATGGTCTGAGAAGAGTGCGCCAGGGCGTAGGTTTTGACTGATTATTTTCCGGTGCTTCAATGACAAATGAATATGAACCTGTTTTGTTTCTTGTGAAATCTCTATGTGCAACAGTGTTGCCAGTTTTTCCTTTTCAAATTTAACCACCATAATTCAATACCAACAGTAAGGACCTTCAGGCGGGAATGCAATTTTTATGATGAATTGATAGGTGTCAGCTAGATAGAGATGCTGGCTTCGATTTTTGTTTTTACTTTTGGAATTTTTGAACAGACGAAACATTGAATTAACTGACTAGATGAAGCTAAAATTGTTTTCATTTGTTTTTTTTTCATTACTGTGCCATAATCATAATACAGCTTACATTTTAAATAGTTCTTTTTGTTTTGCTATTTTAATACATGCAATGTGTCTTTCTATTTGTTTTCCTTCAAAAAAGTGTTTGCGTATCTGTATTTATAAGTCTAATATCATCTCTTTTATGTTTTATCTTAGTCTTCTCTTTGCGTCCATTTCTCGAACCAAGAAATAATTGAACTTATTGTGTAAACATGTTGCGAACTAAGTAAAACTGCATCCCTGCACTACGCGACTACATACACACTTATGCTTGGCGGAACCGAACAAAAACTCTCAACGCAATAAATAAATTTGTAAAATCACATCCAAAAAGTCTCTTACATGCATTTTTTGATCCACAAGCCATCGGTTTATTTCTTCATTTGCTTTTAAGCGTCACATCTAGCTTTACAGCGTTATTACTTCTTTAGATTCTTTCCTAGAAAAGGCATTTCCGGCATTACCCTTAGCACCACACTACGCACGGTTTTGGATTTTTGCTTTCTATCGATCGTTCCGATGTTCTCTCCGTTTATTAGAATAATAGAACGTGATTTTATTTCTTTCTCCATCTGTCGTAGTTGGGTTTTGCGCGCACACATGATAACATTCAACATACATTAAAGTGTAGGTGCACAGCTTCTTCTTTTCAACTACAGCCAAATAAGGTTAAAAAGTACTTAGGAATTAGAAATAGCGGTCTTTTCTCATACTTTGATCTCCCACAGTAGCCAAACATAACGAAGAAGGCATTGGAAAACTAGCAAAACTCACAGCTTGTTTAGATTTCGAGAATTTGAAAATAAAGCGCAGATGGGTTTTGTTTCAGCGGGGTTGTCCATCTTCCCGTTCAACGCTAACTATAATTTTTTTTGAAGCCATTGAATAAGGATTCTTGTTTATGTTTTTCTTTTTATATCTGTACCTTTTGCTTAGTGTGTGTGTGTGTTTGGTGAAGTCATCATCACTACTATAAAAGCTTAAAATCGCATATAAAAAATCGTCAATTTCCGTTCAACAATCCTTCCAGTTCTGGTACACACTTTTCTGCTGCGCTGATATTGATGCAGTTGGATTTCTGTTCTAAATACATAACACTTGTTTTCTTCTTTTTTTTAATATTAGCTGGCATAAACATCACTAAGATTTTGTTTCAGTTTCTAAGTTTTCTTTGTTTTTGTTCTTTATAGTAAGTATCAATCAACTGCGTGTGTTTAATGCAATATTTGTTCGAGAATAACTTGTTTTTATTTTAGATTTTATCTAAGAAACTTGTCTTATCATAAATTTAGCAGCTGGATGAACTAATACTATAATAGAATATGTAGAAAGAGGACTGGTTGGGATTTGGGGATGGAGGTACTGTTTTTTTTATAACTGGGATTGCCAAGCAAATTTTATTCTAGCCCTGCATTGGCGTGGCATTGAGTTGTTTTACAAAAGTGGAAGGTCAGAGGTTTTCCTAGATTGTGTTTTCATATTTAAAGTTTTTGGTTAGAAATAAACAGTTGAATCGGGATGGAGTATGAAAAGTGTGTTTGGTTGCATCTATATTTTTTTTTCAAGGAAGAGGAGGAACTAAATCCTAAACAAGTGTTTCTTCCTATTTGATAGTTTTAGTCAACATATTTGCTTTTTATTATCATTTTCTCTCGCTATGTATATATTAGCAGATTTGTGTTTGTGTGTTTTTTTTTATATTAGAGATTAAAGAAATTTCCATTTGTAATAACCATCGCATATCAACTTTCAAGGTTCCAGTTTTACCTTCTGGTGGAGCGGGGCTCCGTTTCAAACATTCCTGTGTAAGAGTTGTCGTTTTTTGTTTGTATATAAAAATATACGATCTCGATAATTTGCCTTTGCTTGCGACTATGTAGTGTCGTTCAACAGGCCAACGTGTCAATAGATTTATTAGTCGTAAATATATGAGTGAATGTGAGGATTTTCTCTGTAATGTTACATTTCTAACAAATTGATAAGAATGTACCGTTTGTTTTAAATTTTCTCTACAGTTCACGCATCGGTTGCCGCCTACTCGCGGTGAAACGTCAAAATCGGCTATGTTTTGTTCTCGTTCTCATGAATAAGCATATCAATACGTTGCACTACTAAACGCTATTATCGATCGGTGTAAAAATACTTCCAAAATGGCGTCGGTTTCTTGGCTGTCGTTCGAATGTGTCAAAATGTTAAAGTGCTCTCTAAAATATGGCGCGGGCGCGTGGTTTGTGTGTATTGGTTTGTATGTGTATGTTTACTTTCTGAAAAATACTTTAGACGGAAGTTGCGTGCGATTTTGACGCTCCACGACGAGGAAGAAAGAACGCTCGATCACGTGGATTCGCTTTAGATTTCAAGATTATATCAACATGCCAGTTGTGGCAGAAAACGCCCGGTAAGCGTTTTTTTTTTCTCGTGCTTGCAGAACTACGGCTACGGCCACGTGGCATTGGTATATTGGAGGCCACTACTTCATAGAAATTGCACACAGTCGACTCGAGAAATAACATTTTTTCACTCAGGAATCCGGTTGTTGGTTTTAATTTTAAGAAATTTTTAATGCCGTAGTCTGTTTTTCTAAAACAAAAACAATATCACAACTCTAGCTATCTTGTTCTAGCTCTGCTGTAAGATTGAAATTAATCACTTTGATTCAATAAGACTCGTTCGTCGCCTTTTTGCTGATTCTTTTGATAGGTACTGGTATTAATTATCTCCTAGATAGGATTGTTTCTATCTTTGACTTGGTTTGGATGTTGTTCTTTGTTTTTGGCTTGGATTTTGCTCCTAGGTTCTCCGTCTAATCACTATCTTTGAGGTCTCAGCACTGGTTGACATTGTCCAAATCGGGGGAGGCTCGCTCGCTACTGGTTGCCTGATTTCTAATGTAGATTTTGGTTTGTGTGTGATCATTAAGCTCATATTAATTGTCTTCTCCTATATTTTTGTTTTGTTTCATAAATACTAACTATCACCTATTACAGAACATCGAATGTGAGTTGGTGTATGTGTATAAATGTAAATGTGTGGGTCAGTGTTTGTTTGCTTACAGAAACGAAAGTTATACATTTGAATAAATATAAGAAATTCGAAATGTTTGTCCCTTTCCAGCTACCAGAAAGGGACCCTGTCGCTATATTTTAGAGATCCTAGGGATCCCTAACGCTCTAAAAACATAACAATATGTATGTAGGTATACAGGAATCTAAAGTTCGAGGGAGGTGTGTTTCATTCTCCGGCGTCTTCACGCCTGGGGTCTAAGTCGGATTCTAAGGTTCTACGGTGCCCTTACTGATGGTTGACTCCGGCGACGGCTGGCGTAGCTACCGACAAGTCACCCATTGAGGACACCGACTGGGACTGTGTGTGGACCGTGTGGATGTCGCTGGAAAATGCTACAAATATCCCGCTGGCCTAGAATTCCAATCGGTAGGCCGAGCACGACGTTTCATGATCCTGCAGGTTGATCGTACAGCGTGCGGCCGACGGTGACAGGTCAATGTGGTACTTGGCGAGCAGGTCTTCGTTCTCCGATACCCAATAACCGAGCACGTCCGTGTCGTATGTTGGAATGATAGTTACCTCTGCGAATGAGTGAGAATGGAAATCGATTAGTCTTAGGAATCGCCAACTAGAGAATAGCTGAATGCACAGGTAATTGTTTGTAGTAAAAAAAGTATCCCAAAATATGTTACAAATAAAAGGGGACACTTCTTTGGGTCTATGGATCTAGAATTGGGCCTATCGATAAAAAATGTCTGTCGCTATGTTTTTCTCTTCTGTTGATATCTCATCGAGACAATACAAATATATATTTTTAATTTTCACGATAAAAATGATTGCCTTAAATTTTAAGCACAACAGGTGAGTCATGAGTAGCTTGACTAAAAGCTGACCGAAAGTAAATTGGTACTCACAAAAAGACCTATAATTCGTGATTCTATAATTTTAAAAAGTCCATTATTGGTTGCTTTACAGTTCTTTTATTATAACTTCAAAGTTACAGCATTAGCTGGTTACATTTTCCAGTCCTAACCTTCCTTTTGATGGAGCCCTTCAGCGCCTGCACAGTGGAAACGGACTCGCATTTTCTGGATGTCCTTGACTGCCCCGCCGCTTCGTCGAAGTCGTTGCTTTGAAATTGCCCGGTATTTTTCGATTGGTCGAAATTCCAGGCAATTCGGAGGATTCATTAGCTTGGGGACATAATCGATCTTGTTGGCAGCATACCACTCCAGAACAACCTTGGAGTAGTGGCAGCTGGCCAATTTACTTTTAGTCAGCTTTTAAATGAAAACACGTGTGGGGAAAAAGTTTTCTTCAAATTCACTTCTTTATTGCGTTTTCACAAGTTACAACTCTTTGAGGTGTGAAACAATTAGACAAATAGTGGCACTTCATCTTGAATCTTCCTTAAGATTCCCGAAACCCTCGCCATCATGGTCTGGACCGTCTTGAGGTTCACTTTTTTGGCTCGTCTACGGGTACGGAATTTGAGTTGTTGAGCTGTAGTGGCTTCCCAACCATTTTTGTACACCGACTAGGACAGTATGGCCCAATACGACTCGATTGGCTGCGCGAGGGATACGTTTAGTGGATTGTCTTCCTTATGTACAAACGGTATGTTATGGGCGGTCAACAAACCCAGAGTAGCCTTTCCGTAATGGCACGAAGCTAGGGTCCGACCAGAACACAATACCTCCATCCTTATGGTGCTTTTTACGAAAGCAACCATTTTTGGCAAACTTTACTTTTTGTAGACTACCGTATTGATCGTCGTACCCCTATTCGTCTATACGTTAAGGTTAGATATGCCAGTGGTTGAAATGGCCGCCCTGGGCTCTAACTTGGCTTTTCTGGCAATCAATAATTGTAGTGTCTAATTCGTCGATACTGTCGAACTGTTCGAAAACATAAAGTACTTCTCGTCGTCCATAACGATGGTGACGCCTGGCTTAAAGTACTTTCGACATTTCCCCGGGATTTCCTGCAGCTGCTTCTCCGTGTTCTTCGGTCTGGATGCTGTGTTCGGAGCTGGTGAATCATCTGATTCTTCGCTTTCTGAATCTCTTCCTGCTTCCAGCATAGATGCTCGCTCGCTCAGCACAAACTCATCAGATGGTCAAACATTCCAACCTACTTTAAAGGCAACTCCGTTTAGCAAGATGGGATCCCATGAGCTTTTCAGCACAGTCATGCATCACCGAAATTTTCCGCCAACTTTACCTCAGCAATCTTCGTTTGACTGCCGGTCACTGGGACGCACTGAAGTTGGTACCATGGAAGCCCTCGAGCTCCCGCCTCAGTCGAGCCATTCGTGCCAGCGGTCGTCAGTCGTACCGGCCCTGTGTGCAGGTGTGGTGACAGGGTTTTCCAACCCACCATTAATGGTAAGTACGCTTTCTCTCCGAACAATTCAACCGCTGATGTTATCACCGCTCGTAGTTCTTCGTTCGCCGGTCGGAATCGGACAAACTCAAATGAAGTCGATGAAATCTGGATCTTTTACCAGAATGTACATGGTGTAAGAATAAAAATTGATGAACTGTTTCTCGCCACCAACGACTGTAATTATGATGTCATCATCTTCACCGAGACGGGTCTAGCTGACTTCATCGGCTTTCTCCAGGTTTTTGGTACCTCTTACAATGTGTACCGTTGTGACGGTAGTGAAAGGAATAGCAATAAAACCTTGTTAGGGGGTGTTCTCGTTGCTGTAGCCCAAAAGCACCCTAGTTCGATGATTGAATTGACGAATGGACAAAATTTGGAGCAAGTATGCGTTTCGTGTACTAACCATCATCCATTGGATATTTCCGTGCCTGTTCCTCGCATGCAAGCTACTGTTCCTACACGATGTGAAGCAAGACCTTTGAACTACCGCCGATTTGATTTTCACTCACTAACTGAATTTATGTCCAATATGGTCTGGACAGAACTGCTCAATATACAGGATGTTGACGATATGACAGAGCGCTTCTGTGACATCTTGTGCAGATGGCTCAATGAAAACCTCCATAGGATTCGGTCACCTGTTAAGCCACCATGGAGCAACCCAGAACTGTGTAGGTTGAAACGTGAGCGAAATGCTAAATAGAGGTTACTTCGGAAGCAACGTTCCTTCACTAATCAACAGGCTTTTAAACTTGCAAGTGACGCATACCGTCTAGTGAATGCTCGGCTGTATGAATCAAATGTTATGCGTGTATAATTTATCTTGCGTAGAGATCCAAAAAGTTCTGTGGATTTGTAGACGAATCAGACTCATCTTCAGCTGAATAATCATGCGAGCTGTTTGCCAAGCATTTCACATCTGTGTTCTTCACTGGCCTCACATCTTAACAAGAAGCTGAAGCGGCAGCTTCTAATTTACCTGCTGGTGTAATTGACCTGGACACCTTTTCCATCACTTCGGACATGACCATTGCTGCTTCTAGGAAACTGAAAAGTTCGCATTCACCCGGCCTGATGGTGTACCGGATGTTATCTTTTGTCGCTGTGCTGCTTCTTTAGCGACTCCTCTTGGCTTCGAAATAGTCGTTAGTAATGTCATTCTTGGCTGTACCAAACAATACATTTCAGACAATCAACATGGATTTAGACCAGGCCGTTCTGTAACAACGAACCTTCTGGACTTCACTATGTACCTGTTTTACGCAGATTGAAGCTAAAAATCAAGTGGATGCCGTATATACGGATTTGAAGGCCGCTTTTGATGTCATTGATCACAGAATACTTCTGTGCAAACTATCCCGTCTAGGTGCTTCAAAGCGACTTGTGGAATGGCTGGAAAGCTATTTGACGGGTCATGTTCTGAGCGTAAAGCTTGATTCAGCTGTTTCCAGTACGTTTAATAATAATTCAGGCGTCCCTCAAGGCAGTAACCTGGGCCCTTGCTATTTGCGATGTTCTTCAACGATGCAGCTTTGTTGCTAGGATCGAACTACGTACTCATATACGCAGACGATTTGAAAATCTACCTGGAGGGGAGGTCTATTGAGGACTCTTACCGGCTTCAGGAGCTTCTAAACATGTTTTCCACCTGGTGTAAGATGAATAAACTCGTGATAAGCAGTACTAAATGTGTTGTTATCAAGTTCCACCGATCAATGCGTCCCATCACTTTTAACTACCAAATTGATGGGAATGTAATGTCCTCGAGTGCGTTGATCGGGTCAGTGATTTGGGCATACTCTCTTTAAACTGTCGCCTGCTCTGGCGTTTTAGTTCATTCGAGACGGAGATGACGGAGTGATTTGGGAGTGACACTGGATCATCATCAAGAAAGCTTCACGACAATTGGGATTCATCACTAAAATCTCCCGTGATTTTACCGATCCTCACTGCCTCAAAGCACTCTACTGTGCACTTGTTCGACCGGTTCTTGAAAATGCTGCGGAAATTTGGACTCCGTATCAACTGTCATGTGACCAAAGAATTGATCGTGTTCAACGTAGATTCATACGCATTGCACTCAGAAGACATACCCTGGCGTAATCCTCAAGATCTCCCTCCGTATCCCGAACGATGCCGGTTTTTAGGACTCGACACGCTGCACCGTCGCCGAAATATGCAACAAGCTACCCTTATCGCAAAGATAGTGAACGGTGAAACCGACGGAAAAGCACTTCTGTCTTGCATTGACTTTCGAGTGGGAAGACAACTTAGTCCGTCATCTCTACTGCTGACCAGATTCCATCGGACTTCTTACGGTTTTAATGAGCCACTGACATCATGTGTTCGTACCTTTTCGTTGGTTGAAGACCTCTTCGACTTTGGAGAATCTTCTAGATCTTTTGAAAATAGAATAACTGCGTCAACACTGCTACAATCTAGGCTACAATAGGTTTAAATTACATTCATGTAGACTACGGTCAGATGAATTAAACAAAATAAAATAAAATAATAATAAAGATTAGAATACAGAGAAACGTCAGGGTCTCCGTCGCCGTGGTATAAAACAATCGTAGGACATTTTTGTAATATTTGTTAATATATTTCGATAGCTTACATTAGGAATGTGGGAAGCGAAGAGATGCGATTATCATAAAAAAATATGCTGGCTACTGTGGTCGCTTACAAGACTACTCCCAGCAGCTTCTAAAGGTCAAAATCGTTGAATTGAAAAGGAAGAATCAGATATCTTGCATTGCTGTCTTCGGAATTAGCCAGAGCTCTAGAACCATTTGAAGAATGTGAAGCAGTCCTCCCTTAGCTCAGTCGGTAAAGGCGCAGCTACAATCAACACCATGCTGGAGGTGGCTGGGTTTGATTCCCGGTCTGGTCTAGGAATTTTTCGTTCAGGAAAATTTCTCGACTCCCTGGGCATAGGGTATGGTTGTACTTGTCACACAATCATACTAATGCAAACAATGGTACCTGGCATTGAAAGCTCTCAAGTAATAACTGTGGAAGTGCATTTAGAACACTAAGTAGAGAGCAAACAATAGGCGAATTGTGAAAGCAATTATCTTGAAATGCTAAAAGAAGAAGAAGAAGAAGATTTGAGGTTGTTAATAATGTATTCTTAGCTTTCGTTTTAATTCAAATAATAATTCATTCACTACTTTTGTAGAGGGTATTCAATGACGCCACGTCAGCGAAGCACTCAGAAATACTCCCAGAGATGCGTTCGACTTTGATATTCCTGTGGTTACATTGAATCTCGTTGAATCCATTATCCAGAAGCTGAAATGCTCGAACGCATCTGGCCCTGGCGGAATTCCTTCGTGTATACTGAAGAGATGCTCTGCAGTGCTTCCGATTCCTCTTTTGAAGCTTTTCAATATTCCTTACACCACGGAAAATATTCAACATGTTAGAAATCTTTGTCCATATTCCCGATTTTCAAAAAAAGTAGATAAACAAAATGCCGAAAAATACCGAGGAATCATTTCGCTTTGTGCCTGCTAAAATGTCTTTGAGATCATCGTTAACGACTTGTTGTTTGTTAGCTGCACACTTTTCTCACATTTCTCCTGACCAACATGGATTTCACCCCAGAAGATCGGTCTCAACCAACCTTGCACCTTTCGTTTCCTCGTGCCTCCGGAATATAGAAGCTGGATCTCAGGTCGACGCTGTTTACATGGATCTTAAGGCTGCTTTTGACCGGGTCGACCGTACTATACTTTTAGCAAAGTTAGGCAAGCTTGGGTGTCGGATAACTTAATTCGTTGGTTTAACTCTTACCCGACGGATTGGAAACTATGTGTGAAGATCGGCTCAGTTCATCCGTACTACTTCACTAACATGTCGGGCGTACCTCAAGGCAGCCACTTGGGACCACTGCTGTTCGCTATCTTCATCAACGAGAATGGATTGATACCTCCAATTGGCTGCAGGTCGAAAATAAGCTATCCAAGTACATTTGCTCTGTACCTTTGCATTTGTGATGGTTTTAATGTATTCATCATAGCATGCTGTGCGTTTGACTGTCATCTTTCGTTTGTTTACTTGTTTGCACGGTTTAAATTCTTCGTTTTCGAAATGCCGCGCATTGAAAAAGACTTGAAAATTAATGTTTTGGACACATGGCTACGTGAAAAGGGTGTCACTATGCGACGATTGGCGAAGTGCTTTGGAATTCATCACGCGAGTGTAAAATCCATCACAACCAAGTTTGAGGAACACTGTTCTTTGGATGAACTGCCAGGTAGAGGCAGAAAACCCGGATCTTCCGACCCTAAAATAGATCAGAATGTGGAAACTCTAATTCGAAAGAATAAATCAATGTCGAAACCTGATTAAGCGGGAACCAGCGTCGGAATGTTTCAACGTATGAAGAAACGGAACAACCTGAAGACCTACAAGAAGCAGTAAATCGCCCAACAAAGTGAAAAACAGAAGCAACACGCATCAAGAAGGGCTCGGAAATTGTATTCGCGAGTTTTGCAGCGACCGGATGCATGTGTTTTGATCGACGACGACACCTATGTCAAAGAGGACTCAAAACCCCTTCCAGGTCCACAATATTACACTGCCGTCGTAGGGGAGGATGTAAGCGATGCAGACAGGTCGAGTCAAGTGGAAAAGTTTGGTCGAAAAGTGCTGGTATGGCAAGCAATATGTCCCTGCGGTATGAATTCTACAATTTTTTACAATGCTGGAACAATTAATGCGGAAATCTATCGATCTGAGTATCTGCAGAAGAGCTGGCTGCCTTTATATCAGAAGCATAGTACCCCTCCACTGTTTTTGTCGGATTTAGCGTAGGCGCATTACGCCAAAACAACTCTCAATTGGCTCACAAAAAAGGGTATAAAGATTGGACTCGGAAAAAATGCGACACTTCGCTTTGGGTGTATTTTTTTATCGCGTGGGTAAAAATTAATGAAATTTTAGGTAATACTAGTTTGTTATGTTTATGTGTGCAAAATTTTATCGCGATCTGTCAAGTAGTTTCCAAGATGCATTCGAAACAAGAAGGCAGTACTTTACGAATAACCCGAACCTTTCTACCCGAGACGTGGCCAAAAAGGTCAATTCGTCGAAGTGGTTCGTCCAGCAGACCATGAAGCGGGCTGGGCTACGTGTTTTTAAGGTCAGGAAGGCGCCAAACCGGACTGACAAGCAAAACACGGTGGCTAAGTTGCGTGCGTGTAAGCTGTACCGTGAGTGGCTGGTCAAGCCAGGCGGTCTCGTCATGGACGACGAGACATATATCAAGGCGGACACCAAACAAATCCCCGGCCTCAAGTTTTTTGTCGGTACGTCCCGCATGGAGGTTCCGGAAAAGTTCCGGAAGAGAAAGATGGACAAATTCGCGAAGAAGTACCTATTGTGGCAGGCGATCTGTGAGAGTGGACGGTACAGCAAGCCGTTCGTTACAACCGGCACCATAAACGGGCAGATTTATCGAGAGGAATGCTTGCAGAAGCGCTTGCTGCCCTTCCTCCGCTCTCACCGTGGTCCCACGCTGTTCTGGCCGGATCTCGCTTCGTGCCATTACACCAAGCCTGTAATGGATTGGAACGAAGCGAAGGGCGTTAATGTGGTCCCGAAGGAGGCGAACCCGCCAAATACACCAGAACTTCGTCCGATCGAAAAGTTTTGGGCGATAATGAAGAAGAAGTTGAAGAAAACCGGAAAAACATTCAAACCCGATGAAGCTTTGAAGAAAAACTGGGAGAAATTGTGTAAGGAAGATGGACAAAGCCTCGTCCAAGATCTCATGAGCAGTGTTAAAAGAAATGTACGAGCATTCAGCTTGGGGAAGGAAATTCAATAAAAAAATTTATGCCAAAACATAGCTAATATATAGCTAATATATTCCCTGAAAATTTGAGAAGTATCCGATGTAAAATGAATTTTTGGTGATCATTTTTGTGTGTGTCATTTTTTCCGAGTCCAGTTTTTATAAACACATCAATCCGCTAAATTGCATTCAGCCTCGGCCCATTGAACACTATTGGGTGATTGTGAAAAGGGCCTTCAAAAATACTGGTAAAGCAGCTGAGAATATGCAGGAGTTCAAAAGAAAATTTTGACAAAAGCGTTCAAAAAATGTGATGAAACACTTTCCCGGAACGAAAAGTGTTCCATCAAAAATTCGCAAAGTTGCGAAAGAATAATATTAATTTCATCCGGTTTTCACAATGTTCAAGTTCAATCCCGTACAATAAAGAATCATCCATTCGTTTGAATGAAACATCATTTTTTATATGATTTGAAGGAAAAACATGCGGATAACTTATTTTCGGTACAGTCCTTAGAATACTAGGGTAACTGTAAAGCTTGTATTACACTGTTTGTCCAATAGCCAAATATATGGCATAGGCAGCTAGACAGCTGACAGATATCATAGATGTTTGTCAGATGCCTATCTGCCTATGACAAATATTTGGCTATTGGACAAACAGTGTAATACAAGCTTAAGTGAAGAAGCTGCTGAGATCATTAAATCACTACTGCTTCTGCTAGGTAGCAAACGAATATTTAGTTATTATTATTGTCAGTACAGTAAAAGTGAATCATATTTGTGATATCTGCAGAATGAACAACATTACATATTTCAAAATTAGCTTAACCTGAACGAATCTCAACCCGATTCAGTACGTCATACGACCTTAATAAAACATTGTTTTGACTTAAAACGTTCAAATTTGTTAAATTTGAGAATATCTATCCACATGTATTGAAAAACTGCTGGCAACTATGCCGCACTATGAGTTGATTTTTTAAAGACAAACTTGGTAAAGATATTTCAATGACAAAGCTTGAATATTCGCCCCAACCCATGCACGGCCTTTCATCCACCCCGTAAAATTGTAAAATCAAACTTACCTAATTCTTTA
Organism: Aedes koreicus; assembly: GCA_024533555.2. Classification (NCBI taxonomy): domain Eukaryota; kingdom Metazoa; phylum Arthropoda; class Insecta; order Diptera; family Culicidae; genus Aedes; species Aedes koreicus. The sequence continues at coordinate 105,574 of JAHHFK020005763.1, read as the reverse complement.
TCTTCCCACGTTTGCTTCGCCTCGAGCAAGGCATTGTACACCTCGCGGCTCGGTTCGGTTCCGGAGAAGACGTAGTACCGGGCCCGGACCCGCTTGAAGAATTCCACATTGGCGTAGTACGAGTTGCCATGGTGCGGCACGTACGACAGGTCCACGTACACCGGGGCGGGTTTCTTGGCGGCCTTGATCGGCGACTCTGATCGTTTCCGTAGGTTCTTTTCGTTGTTCAACTTCGTCTTGCTGAGGATCATCTTCCGTTCCTTCTTGGGGGTTGTTTTCATGTTTTCATCGTTCAACGGAGCAGGAGATGGCAGACCCAGTGGTTTGCCCCAGGACGCGAGTGGATCTTTATCCTTATCCGATTGGGGTTTCGGTTGGCTAGTACTGGTGCTTCCACTGGATGTTGCCGTAGTGCTGGACTGTGCTGTTGTGGAAAGTGTGGTTTGTGCTTCCAACGACGAAACTGTAGCCGGTAGACCGCTTGCAGTGAAGTCCAGTTCTTTCTTACTGCTATCGGCAACGGTCGTTAGTGCGGATGATGTCGTTGTCGTTGCTGCCATGAATTCCTTTTCGCTGGAGAAGTGCATCGACTGGGTCATCAAATCTACTTTATCGGACTTGGTGAACGCCTTCTCGAAATCCAGATCTGCCTCATCAAGGAATTTACGATCACTTCCAGTCTTATGGAGATGGCTGGAGTCCACACTACTGTCTCCACTGGAAGCGTATTCCATGTAGGTCTTCGCGAAAGCTTTACCAGTGGCGATTGGAATCGGAACCGACTTGGTTGATACAGCTGTCACTGTTGCCGATGTGTCCGACACATCTGGAAGTTGTCCGTAGAAGGAGGTACTCATGGGATCAGGCTTGTACGCTGAAGCGATGGTAATGGCTGATTTGACCTCGTCGCTGCCATACTGTGGAGGTATTTCATCCTGGCTGTCGTCGATTTCAATGTCCGATTTCTTGCTCACACCGGAACTCGAGTGTTGTAGTTCATAATCATAAGTATACTTCGTACTAGGTGAGAGCGGAGCTTGTGAAGTCACACTCATTGGAGATCCGGGAACATCTTCATCATGCCAAGCTGCAACGATTCGTGAAGCCTGTCCGGAAGATATGTCCGATCGTGGTGATAAGACTTCCTTTTCGTCGAATTCTTCAGTTAGACTGCGATCTTCGGTTGATGACAATGTTAGGTTGGCTGGAGTTTTAATGGCATCCTTCAAGACCTTGGTTGTAGTAGTAGTCGTGGTTGTTGAAGTCGACAAAGATTCTCCAGCACTGCTAGGGTCATCTTTCTTCGTATCTCCGGACACTTCTGTCTTAACTGTGCTGCCAACCTCAATCTTTTCGCCATCCTTGATTATGTATCGCTTTGTCGTTGTAGTTGTGGTGGTTACAGTTTCCTGTACCTGCTCACTAGTTTTTTCGGGAATACGCTCGATCTGTGAATCGACCATATCTGGCGTAGAGGTGCGAGTCATGTCCGGGGTGCTCATTCCGGAGCTGGTTTTGACCTCGTCGGTTTTCAACGTATCCAGCAATTTCGGGAACGGAGACGTTGGTTTCGGAGATGATTCTGATGTTTCAATACCTGAACTGTGGCCGAGATTGATTGACTTGGACGCACTATCTGTACTACCTGTGTGAACGGACATCAGTCCCGGGCTGCTCCTACCAGATGGTACAGATTCTTTAGGTGTTGAAATACCAGACACATCATCCTTCTGCTGCTTGGTCGTCATCTGGCTAGATGATGTAACGGTTGTCATGCTACTGGCAACGGTGCTCTCTATATGATGTCCTAAACTATAATCTTCTCTCGCTACATTCGGACTGATCGGAGCAGTTGGTGGAGTCTTGGCACCGCCGAGTAATTCGGTACACTCTATCTTAGAACTTGCCATTGTTGTTTTCGAAGCAGAAGTTTCTTCAACGGCGCTCATCTTGATCGTCACTTGCTTGGACGTGCTTTCTGACAGACTGTCTTTTTCGATGAATGTATTCAACGATGCTGAGCTTCCTTCAAGTGAATCTTTCTCATGAGGGCTGACCGATTTAATGCTGGACGCTTGGGATTTGTCTTTGTCGCCGGACATTGGAGTTGACTTACCACTGTCTAGCAGTGGAAAAGCAAGGGATGAATTCTTGTTCTCCTGCTTGGCCAATTCTTCTTTCTTCTCTGTGGTATGAATCATTGAAATAACCGTCGTCGATAATTTCTCTATTTCCTTCATTGAGCTGGCGGTATCTTTCAGTAACTTATCAACCCCCGGAATGATGGAATCAGGTTGATCTGGACTCTCATGTTCGATTCCAGTGACTGGGAACCCATGAGATTCCGTTTTTTCCTCTGCCGGGAATTGACTGGGACCAAACAATGACATTCCCATTTTGGATGCGCTGGTTTCTTGTTTCTTTTCCTTGAACACCAAGTCATCAATCTTGGTAATACTTTCACGAGGAGTCTTCAAAACATGCAGATCATCTCGGGACGCCGTTGCACTTTCTTGCAGTACTCCCAAGGCGCCACCTTCGAATCCACTACGCTGTGTTGTGGACGACATGACTGCCGAGAGTGATTTTGAGCGGGATTCTTTCATGATGATCTTCTCTTCCTGCTCTTCGGCGTGATCGCTCAGGACCGACGAGGGACGTTCGTCCTTGGCAGCCGATTCTCGGCGAGATTCCGCTTTGGATTCAACGGTAGCAGATTTATCCGAAGTGTGACTTGCAGCTGACGTTGGTCTGGATGCTTCCTTCGCATCCGTCTTCATAGTTTCCTTCTCGCTAACGTGACTGGCGGTGGATTCTGGTCGAGAAATTTCTTTGGACTTTCCAGCGGAAATGATTGCTTCCTCTTCACCTCCACTTGCCGGTGAGTCTGGTCTTGAAAATGTTTTTTCATCTGGAATTGGTTCACCGTGATAGCTTGCAACGGAGTCTTTTCTGGTAAGATCCTTCTCCGGTACACTGGATACTGGAGCTTTGGAAGTGAGCTCTGGTTCATCCCCGCAGCTAGCTGGCGAATCAGGACGGGAAAATTCCTTCTGCTCTACGGATTCTTTCTGCTGTTTCTGAGCTTCTTGAGTAGTGCCATTTTCTGGCTTAACGTCGAGGACTTTGCTGTCCTGTTTATCTTCTGGCTGAGTCTTATTAACTTCGGATTCATCACCAGCACAACTTTCTGGAGATTCCGGTCGAGAAAATTGTTTCTCATCGGGAATGGGTTCCCCGTGATAGCTAGCAACGGAGTCTTTTTTAGTCAGATCCTTTTCTTCTACGGTAGATTCTGGTACTTTTGATGTGAGGTGTGGTTCGTCTCCGCAACTGGCAGGTGAACCAGGCCGTGAGAATTCTCTTTCTTCGGCTGGTTTTGGCTTCTGTTCCTTTTGAACTTCTTGACTACTGCTAACGCATGGTGTCTTGTCCTCTTTAGGTTGATCATCTGCGCAGCTCTCTGGAGATTCTGGTCGCGAAAATGGCTTCTCATCGGGAATGGGCTCACCATGATAGCTACATGCGGAATCCGGACGGGCTAAGTCCTTCTCAACATACGTAGATTCTTGTTCTTTTAAGGGTACGACTTTGTCGCTCGAGCAGCTGGCTGGTGAATCCGGTCGGGAATAATCGCCTTCTGCAGTTACTTTGTCAGTAGGGGCTACTTTAGTCTCAGTCGCTTCCACCTTTTCACTGCGTTGGCTAGTTGCTGACTCTGGTCGTGAAGGTTCTTTGTCTTCCACTTTCAGGTCCTTCGCTGGTGTTTTATCTGATAGTCCATGGCTAGCGGCTGATTCTGGACGAGATTGATCTTTATCGTCGGTTTGTCTATCCTTTTCGCTAACCTGGCTTATGACGGATTCTGGGCGAGAAGAAGGTTTCTCATCTTTCGGTTCAGCCTTGGAAGCACTTTCCAATTCCTGAGGTTTGGTGCTTATAGGTCCAGCAGCAATTTCGGTTTTTGATAACAGTTTTTCTTGTTCGAAAGCAGCTGAGGACTTTTCACTCGCCTGACTGGCAGCAGAAGTCGGTCGGGATGTTTCTTTTTCCGAGTCTACCTTTAGAGCATCCTTTTCGCTTTGTCGGTCTACGGCCATGTCTTTGTCGCTAATGTGGCTAGCCGACGATTCTGGCCTGGAAGCGGGCTTTTCGTTGATCTTTGCATTTTCCTTTTCACTCACATGACTAGCGGCAGACTCAGGCCTGGATGTTTCCTTACCATCCACATTTGATAATACAGCCGAAGCTTTCTCAGATTCGGTCTTCTCACTGGCAACTGATTGTGGTCTAGATGGCTCTTTTTCCGTTGTTGCTTCCGTATGGATGTTCTGTTTTTGGTCATAAGCCACCGCTAATTCTGATTTTGCATCGACAGCAGGTGATTTGTCGCTCAAATGGCTTGCCGAAGAAGTCGGTCGGGAGCTGTCCTTCTCGTCAGCCACAAAAGGCTTCTCCAATGTCGCTGGAGCCTTATCACTTACATGGCTCGCTGCTGATGTTGGACGAGAGTCAGCTTTTTCTTCTTTGGTTGTAGATTTATCTGAGGACATTTGTTCACTTATGTGGCTAGCTACCGATTCAGGTCGAGATGCTTCCTTCTCTGGAAGTGGTTTTTCAGCCTTTTCGCTTACATGACTCGCTACAGATTCTGGACGTGAAGCGTCCTTGGCATCTGTTTTAGAGTCAGACTTTTCCGAAGTAGCTTTTTCACTCACATGGGAAGCACCGGAAGGAGGTCTAGAGCTGTCTTTCTCATCTGTCTTGGCAGTGGTATCAGCAGCCTTTTCGCTGATAGCGCTAGCAGCCGATTCAGGTCTAGACGTGGTCTTCTCATCAACTACCGTTGTCTTCTCACTAACATGACTTGCTACAGATGCAGGTCGTGAAGAATCCTTTGTATCCGATTTAGGTTGAGATGTTTCTTTCTCACTTAAATGTGAGGCAACGGAAGCAGGTCTAGAGCTCTCTTTTTCGTCTGTCTTTGTGTCAGCAGCCTTTTCGCTAACATGACTAGCAGCTGATTCAGGCCTGCTGATAACTTTGTCATGAACTGTTGCTACCAATTCATCATGTTTTGGTTCCTCTTTCTCACTGATGTGACTAGCTGCGGATTCTGGTCTTGACGTTTCCTTCGATTCTGGTAGCTTAGCAACAACCGCGGGAATGTTGTCACTCACAACACTAGCAACTTTTTCTGGTAGAGTGGATTTTTTTGTTTCTTCTGTATCGCTGATATGAGATGCAACAGATTCCGGTCGAGATGCTTCCTTAGATTCAGGTTCTTTCGTGTCAGTTTTTTCAGCAACGAGTGATACAGCAGATTCTGGTCTAGATGGTTCCTTTGACTCAGTTTTCGTGTCTGGCTTATCAGAAGCAGCCTTTTCACTTACATGGGATGAAGCCGATGCTGGCCGTGAAGCATCCTGCTTGATTTCTACTGTCTCGGATGAATGCTTTTCACTGACGTGAGAAACGGCTGATTCTGGTCGTGATACATCTTTAGTTTCTTCTAGCTTATCCGACGGTGTCTTCGCGCTAACATTAGAAGATGCTGATTCCGGCCGAGATGTCGCTTTAGCATCGTCTTTCTCGCTGGCAAGAGAAGCCATTGATTCTGATCGAGCTTCTGTTCCTTCTTCTTGCGTTGTTTCCCTTTTTTCACTTACGTGAGAAGCAGCGGATGCTGGTCGTGAAGCCGATTTCGCTTCATCTGGCTTAGCTTCTGTTTTCTCACTAAGGTGAGACGCAGCGGATTCTGGCCGTGATCCTTCCTTAATGTCCGCTTTCTTGTCTTCTGCATTTTCGGATAGAGCAACGGACTCTGGTCGAGAAGTAGCCTTAGACTCTTCTTGCTTGTCCTCAATCTTCTCGAGTGCCTTTTCACTGACGTGAGATGCTACTGATTCGGGTCGTGAAGCATCTTTTGTATCTGCCTTTTCGGAGTGTGCCGTTTCACTGATATGAGAGGTGGCTGACTCTGGTCGTGATGTCACCTTGGAATCCTCTAGTTTAATTTCTGTTTTCTCAGCTGGAACCTTCTCGCTATCATGAGACGCAACCGATTCCGGTCGTGATGTCGTTTTAGCATCATCTTGCTTAGCGTCCACCTTCTCACTAACATGAGAAGCAACTGATTCTGGTCGAGAAGCTTCCTTTGGTTCCTCTAGTTTATCTGCTGCTTTATCAGAAGAAGCTTTATCACTCACATGTGAAGCAACAGATTCAGGTCTTGAACTTTCCTTCAGTTCTTCAGCTTTATTTGAAGCAGCCTTCTCACTCACATGTGACGCAACAGATTCTGGCCTGGAAGTTTCTTTTGACTCTTCCAGTTTCTCAGGCGATGCTTGCTCACTGACGTGAGAAGCTGCTGACTCTGGCCGGGAAGCTCCCTTGTCTTCTGTTTTATCGGAAGGAGCTTTTTCACTAGTATGAGAAACAACCGACTCTGGTCGGGATGCTTGTTTTGATTCTTCCTGCTTAATTTCTGCCTTTTCAGGAGTAGCCTTTCCGCTCTGGTGAAAACTAACGAATTCAGGCTGAGATATCTCCTTAGTTTCAGACTTTTCTGCAACTAACTCAGGCTGCGAAGCAGCTTTAGTTTCTTCCTTCTTAATATCCGACTTCTCACTGATATGAGAAGCAGCTGATTCTGGCCGTGAAACCTCTTTAGGTTCTTCCTTTTTGCTTTCTGTCATTTCTTGTGGGACTTTATCATTCACATGAGGAGCACCCGATTCCGGTGGCGAAGCTTCTTTGATATCTTCCTGCTTGGTAGATGCAGCAGATTCTGGCCGAGAAGCAGCTTTAGATTCTTCTGATTTTTCTTCTGTCTTCTCGCATAAAGCTTTCTCACTTACATTCGAAACAACTGATTCTGGTCGTGATGCTTCTTTTACATCATCTTTCTGGGATGGAGCCTTCTCGCTGATGTGAGATGCAACAGATTCTGGTCTTGAAATGTCCTTTTCAACTTGCTTGGCTTCTTCTTTCTCGGATGTAGCCTTTTCACTGACGTTAGATACAGCTGACTCTGGACGTGAAGGTTCTTTAATTCCTGCCTTTTCGCTAACATGAGAAGCGACTGATGTTGGTTGTGAGGTTTCTTTCACTTCATCCTCCTTGCCTTCATTCTTTTCGGAAGCAGTCTTCTCACTCATATGAGAAGCCACTGATTCTGGCCGAGAAGCATCCTTAGCTTCCAGTTGTTCACTGACATGAGAAGTTGCTGATTCTGGTCGTGAAAGGTCCTTATCGCTTTGCTTAGGCTCAAGCTGAGCAGAAATAACTTTCTCGCTCTCGTGCGATGCTGTAGATTCTGGTCGTGATACCTCTTTCACGTCATGCTCATCATCAGCCTTATCAGATGATGCCTTTTCACTGACATGAGATACTACTGATTCTGGTCGCGAAACTTGCTTTTCATCGTCTTTTTTATCAGACTGATCTGATGGTGCTTTTTCACTGACGTGTGAAGCAGTCGACTCGGGTCGTGACTGGTCTTTGGTTTCAGCAACAAGTGATTTTTCAACCGAAGCTTCTGATTCTGGGCGAGAAACTTCAGCTTTTGATTCTGGTCTCGATAGCTCTTGTTTGGCTTCGACACTAACAGTGCCCTTGTCTTCTTGTTTGGCTGCAACAGCTGCTTCAGCGGCAACCGATTTTTCGGACACGGTTTTTTGGCTTGTTGCTGATTCGGGGCTGGACAAATCATCACTCTTCTTCGTCAATGTATCCTGTTGTTTGGATGGCTCAGCAAATACCTCCTGCTGCTTGTCGTCAACCTTTTCCGATTCCTTGAGGAATTCAGCAACCGACTTGACATCAGCTGCATCTTCCTTCAAATCGCTAATGTGACTGGAAACCGAATGAGCTCGTGATGAATCACGCTCGTCAAGAATAGAACTCTCGTCTTTGGTGAAGTCACGTTCGCTGAAAGTACTGATAGCAGACTCACGTCTTGAGTCATCAATCTGATCGTATTGATCCGCAATTGATTCCTTACGAACCTCCACAGTCTTTTCAGGAGTTTTCTTAGCTTCAATAACCACTTTTTCTGGTAGTTCATGCTTATCTTTTTCTTCAATCGATGTTGGCGATGTCTTCAAATCCGGTGACGATTTTCCTGAAGATGTGGGACTTGTCTTTTCGTCTTGTTTTACTTCTGGCAATTGGGGTTTCTCCATCTTATGTTCCGTAGTTTTTTCTTGAGTGATTTCCTCGTCAACCTTTATTTCTGGAGTTGTTTTTCCAGAAACCGAGGGCTCTGGAGTAGTAGCTTTGGAAAAGGTGATTGTTCCATCTGGACAGATAACGGTTTCTTCGCCACCATCCTCACTGCTAGCAGTGACAAGCATTCGTTGAACTGTACCGACATCTTCTTCACGGGCAGTTCCCTGTGACAGTTTGCGTTCCAGTTCTTGTGGATCGAAGCCTGGAATGATTTCTTCAAGATCCTTATCGGACTTAAGAACTTGGGCAACGTTTGCCACTATCTTGGCGACGTCTTCTGGGGTTCTGGCCCGTGGTGGACCACCGAGTGGTTCGAGCTTTGGTACCAAGTCTTTCTTGTCATCCTTTTGCGGAGGAGTAATGCGATCTTCTTCGTCCTCTTCCTTAATCTCGCGGAGATTGGCTTCTTCGAATGTCGAATACTTGACATCTTCGATAATGAATGAGCCAGTCATCTGCTTAGATTCAAGCTCTTCTAACTCTTTATCTTCGTCGATATGCTGTGGAATGTTGACCATGGTTTTTATATCGCCAGCTTTGTCTACATCGCTGATCGGTGAGTCTAGTGTTGTTATATGAGTCTCTCGCAGTTCTTGAGTGAATGTTCGTTCGTAACCAAAAGGTGTTTCAAAGCCGACGGTTGGTTCAGGCGCCTTTGTCATTTCCTTCTTCTCGCAAACTTCTTCTACAACTTCTTCCGCTTTTAGACCTTCGATCTTGTCAGTGACCTCCTGAAGCCTCGTTTCAACTTGCTCGGTTTTATCTTTTAGTTTGGTTTCTACCTTATCGGCGACTTTCTCGATTCCCGACTTGATACTATCAGTAATGCCACCAAAGAAAGAGCTTATACCACTTTTAGCTTTTTGCTGAACTTGCTCAACAGCTTTATTAACTTCATCGTCCAGCTGTTTCTTGGTTTCATCAAGCTTGTCGGCCACTTCTTGTTTAATATCTGTTGCAAGTTTTTCAAGCTCTTTCTTTTCAGTCTCGATGGTTGCTAGAACAGCATCAGCCTTAGCAGCAACCGTTTCAACGTCGGTTTTAAGTTTATCAACGCCAGATGCAACTTTTTCGTCCAATTGTTGCGCTTTTTTCTGTAAATCTTCACCAATGGCATCAGCTTTAGTAGTGACCTCTTTCACTACTTCACTGGCTGCCTGAAGTGCAGCGCTCTCAGCTTGTTTTCCAACTTCAGCCACTGTTTCGGTTATTTTTTTATCGGCATCGATGACTTCTTGCTTTACCTTCTCTGTCACCTCTTCTTTACGCTCGACCAATTCCTTGACCATTTTGTCTTTAGTGGCAATCAAGTCCGAAGTGGTTTCCTTTGCTTTATCGTCAATGATTTGCTTCAATTCTTCCAACTTTTCTTCAGCCTTCTGAGGTGCACCCCAAATTTCATCCAAAACTGATGTTTCCATCGCAACTGGTACCTTAGGTTCCACCTTTTTTGGTACGATCACCTCTTCATGGACTGGCTCCTTGTCTTCTTGGCCATCTTTCTCAGCTGCTGGTGTATGATCTGGAGTTTTTTCCATCTTAGCAACTGCTGGTTGCTTGGAAATCTCCGGTTCTGTAGGAATAATTTGCGATTCGAGATCTTTAAGAATGCTAGCCTCATCCAGCGTACCCTTTGCCTGTGATAACTTAGTATCCAGCTTGGGGGGTTTCTCAACCTTGGTGTCAACATCAACCTTCTCGACTACCTCCTGGACTTCCTGCTGTGTGTCCTTCACTGTATCACATAATTTATCACTTTCAGCAGACTTGTCCACTACTACTTTATCAGTCTTCTCTTGTTCCTTAGCTTCAGTCTCCTTCTTTTGAGCTGCTTCCACAGCTTCTGGCTTTCCCTTGGTGTCACGTTCTTTCTCGTCTTCCTTATCCTTGTCTTCACTATACTCTTCAAAATCAGCTTCTTCGTGCATTGGCAAATCGGCGACCTCGTCTGGAGTCTTGACAACGTCACGCATGTGTGCTTGTTGAGCGCTGAAGTGCATTTTTGCCGGTGTTGGTCTTTCCAATGGCTCGTATACTGTCGGAAGTGGTGGAGCAACTTCGACCTCTTTGGTTTCTTCCTTAACGTGCTTCTCTTCGATTACCAAATCTTCCTTGATTTCGTCCAGCGGAATACGTTCGTCTTCAGGCAATGTTGGCGCCGTGGTAGTGGCTCCTGATTCTGCTGTAGCCGATACTCGTTCTTCGTGATGGCTCTCGTGCGGCGGTTCGATGTGTTCCTTTGGAACCTGTTCCGGCTCGTTTTCATCACGTGTGTCACTTGTCTTCTTGGTACTGCTCACCTTTTCGTCAGGACTGATCGATGACATTTCCTCAGTTTTTAGACCATCCATGGAGGTTTCCATTTTGGACTTGGCAATCTCCTTGGCCGAAGTAATGATTTCCTGAACTTCTTCCTCGATGTCCTGCTTGTGTTTGGGAGACATCTTTTCCACTTCCTTCGGTTCTTCTTTGACTTCTTCAGCAGGTTCTTTAACGGCCACAGTTTCCTCCTGATCATCATGTTTGGCTTCTTCAGTCTGTTGTTCATCCTCGGCTTTATCACCTTCGATGATTTCGACCACCTCAGCCGTTTCGCCTTCTGCCTTTGCAACATCAGCTTTTTCCTCCCCTTCCAAGCTGTCACGCTTACGTTTCTCCGATTCTTCGGAATCTCGCTGGTGCTTTTGAATTTCCTCTTCCTTCGTAGCACTGCTCTCCGGTTCATTGATAGAATCTTCCGTGTACTGTTCCTCTTTCTCGATGATCAAGTACTCTTCCTCTTCTTCCGGTTCGGTAGTGCTATCTTGAATTTCCCGATGTTCGGAGAGAATTTCCCTTCGCTTTATCTTTTCGGAATCACGCTTGAAGACGGCTTCAATTTCACGAACCGCTTCTTGTTCCTCCTTAAGTTCATCCAAATGTTGTTGTTGGATGGGGTCAACATCAGTGCCACCTGTGGTGGCCGAAGCTGTTGTATCGACGATGCGTTTCTGTACAGCCACTCCAGCTTCGTCGGCACTAGGCGTTGATACTAGACTGGAATCGGTAGTTCCGTTCTTATCTAGTTTGGCCTTACGAATGACGGCATCCTTCTCGGATTTGAGTACCTTCTTGGCTTTGATGGGACTTCCACCTACGGCAGTGGCCGGCGTAGTACCCTTTGGCCGACGGGAAATTGGTTTGCGTTCGATCTTAGGAGGAGATTCCTTCTTTTCCGTCGAATCCCTCTTAGCTGGAGCCGGCTTAGCAGCAGGCCGTTGACGTGCTTCCAGTACCTTTCGGTTGTTCGCATCCTTTGCACTCTTGGCGGGCGTACTCTTAGGGCTGGACTTGCCCGGCCTTGTGCCAATAGGCTTCGTAGTCTTTGGCGGACCTGCTGCCTTCTTTGGTTCCTCATCTTTCGACACTCCATTGGTCAATTTGGGTTCGGCTGATTTCTTGGGAGTTGTGGGAGACGATTTGTTGGTCTCTTCCTTCTTCTTAATCGGTTTCGAAGTTGCCTTAGGCGGCTTGGATTCAAATCGAGACCGAACTGTAGCTTGTCTGATTGTTTTATCGGAAGACTTTTTAATGGTTTTGGATTCTTCCTTTACAGTCACTGACTCGTCTTTTTTGGAGTCTTTTTGTTCGTCTTCTTTTTTGTCCTTATCTTGTTTGAGCTTCTTCTCTGGGATTGCTTCTTCAGCAGCTAATTTCTTTTCGGTTTCATCCTTATCGGAACCGGCGTCTGAAGAGTCCTTCTTTTCGTCTAGGTCAATCTTTTTGCTCGATTCGATCAACATGCTGTCGATCTTTTTCGTCGATTCGGTAGATGTCGTCTTGATTGCTTTCGATTTACCGAGGGTAACCTTAGCCGTAGCAATGGCGGCGACATTGGACTTGGTTAGATGCTTTTCCAGCTTTCCCTCATCCGCCGAGCTATCCATAATGTCTGAAGAGCTCTTGGTGGCGTCGGCCAGTTTGTTGTCGATCATTTTCATCTTGTTGTCTAAAATCTTATTATCCTTCTCAGATGGTTTCGTTGGCTTGGACGGAAGGATTGGCTCGGGAATGATCTTATCGATGGATGATGATTTCAGTGATTTTTTGGTGAGTGCTAGCGTCGAGATACTCGGCGCGATTGACTTGACGGTGCACACTGGTTGGCGCATGAATTCTACGTTCTTCATTTTTTCCAGTCCTTCGAGGATTTTGTACTCCGGTGCCGATCCGGGGAAGAGTATTCTGGTAATGTTGTCGTCCGGGTTGGCCGGGGTCCAAACAAGCATAGCGCAGATAGATATTATATTCTGAATGGGGAATACAAATTCCTTGGATTCTTTGGGAGCAAACAGCTTAGGATCGGCAGCGTTCCACTTGGCTAGGAATTCTTTGACTTCTTTGGAATCCTTGGCCGGGCTGATGACATACATGTCTAGCGTTCCATGGCCGACCTTATGATAGAGATTAATAGGTTCAGCATCGCGGTAGCAATTTTGTGCTTTTAAGTTTAACGTTTTCAGGTTAGTCACTATTTGGTGACCTTCCTCGATAAGATCAACCAGCAAGGGATCACGATCTTTATCACCATCGGGACTAAGAAGTCCCTTGCGTTCCGGAATGTTGCAGAAGAAGTGCCCAATCTGGGGATAGACATGTGCTTCGTGCTTACGCTCGACTACTGCCGAGATACCCTTGATGTTGGTATTGTTGATTCGGGTCATAAGTACTGCATCCAAGCGATCAAGATGGCGAACAAAGTCCCAGAAGCATGATTTTCTGCTGAAACCACCGTCAACTGTGAAGTGAAAACGAAATGTTAGCGAGCACAGGTTTCGTTTTCTTGGCTGTTGGCTCTTGGCTTACCTAACATGTTGAATCCGTTGATTCCGAATAGTGCAGCATCACCTTGTCCACCAGGGAAGACATACAGCGTCGGATGACTGAACCGGATATTGCCGACCACGTCGGAACTTTCCAACAGTTCGGAAATCTCCGTCGGTACGATCATCGTTGCCAGATAGTCTACGAATGCATTCAACTTTTCACTGCCCGAGCTCAGCACATCGACCGGATTCAGCCGGATGCGACAGAGTCGGGCAAATGTCTTGTCCTGGATTGCCTGCCAGTTGCCAACTGGAGCACAGTGCACGTCCATTGTGATGGTCTCCGGGTAGGCACGCAGAACCCGTTGTACCTCGTGCTCTTGGAATGCCTCCATGAAGTCCACCACCGAAAAAGTGCCATCCTGGAATGGAATAGGAAATTTGATTAGATATGATTTATGGAGATGATGAATTAAGCCTCCTTTTTGTGGATCGTCGATACGAAATTTCTCCTATTGTTCGGCTTCTTTTCTTTTTATTTATAATCTATGGTAACTGATCCCTTATTAATCTCACATCACACGCCACGTAAAATAACCCTCATCTAAGGCACCTCGTGAACAATCAAAGAAAAAGAAAACAATTGGTGCTTCGTCTCAGGTGAAACATTGCAAACCTTTTGGTCAGCGCAACTGGCATTCAAAAGCGTAATCTGTCTCAGCAATGTCATCGAAGGTTCTGGCATGTATGCAACTCGGAGGCAAGTTTGTAATCGTAACATAGGAGAATGAACCCAAGGCGAAGCAGATTTTAAAAGTTACGTTCACCAACGAAAAAGAGTTCAGTGGTCGGGAGTGCATAATCAAAGGTATGCTGACAGATTATTTCAATTTAAACAATAAACTTTAATACATTTGTTTTTAGGTGATGTCTCAGAAAACACGAAGGCAATCAAACGAGCGCTGATCTGGCTGCTTAAGCGAGCCGCTTGCAGCGAGGATTAGCCGCTAGATGTAGCAATCCGTATACCTCATTTAAGTCCTAGATACTGAATAGTCACCATGCTGCACTGGGACCAAAACGGATGAAAAGAGCACCGTTGTACGGTAAAAAGTCCACCTGGTTGCTCAGGATTTTACCCAGAAATATGGCATAGACATTGCTTATGTTTTAGCAGCAGTTCAGCATCGAGCAGCAGTACAATTCATAAAATCGTCCAGCGGTTTGGCCTGACGGCTACCGTATGCGTGATAATGTTTGCACCATCGTACAAATAAGGTTCCTGTTTCACCTGTGCACGCAATGCCTTGGTGTGCTTCGATCAGTAAGTTATAATTCATATCATAGTAGGCTGCGAGTAAAAGAAGATGATTTCCTTAGTTTGACAACTGCATCATGACGAAATGGCAGCGTATTCATGATTTGTTCAACGTGCAAATGTCGCCAAAATAGTTTTCCATCGCCCTGGGAGGGTCCCGGTGGACCGTAAAAAGGGTCTTAGACCGAGAAAAAAAAAGTACAACTATCCGGGAAGGTAGCCACAAGTCGTCCGAAGTCAGCTCGGATTCCGCGGGTTATCGGTGCCATCAAATGGAAGATTCGGGCGAATCTAGTGCATTCAATGAGGAAAATGGCGAAGGAACACGGGACTTTACGGCACGGAAGGTTGCGAAAGAAGATTGCGGGCGAAGTCGACCAAGTAGCATCCGGAAGCTACGAGTCGAAGAAAATCTTGAACTTCCTCAAGCGAAAATAACCTGTAATCCTGTTCACCGATGAGAGCATGTTTACCGTCAATCCCGTATCAAATGCCATAACTGATCGCTATACTAGTTCTCTCCCGGTATAAGACGTGGTCGACGAGCATGAAAACGTGTATCTGACCAAGCATCCTGCTGCGTTATGGTGTATGGATTGGTGGCTTCCGATGACAAAAAAAAAATAAACCCGATGTTCGTTCCAGAAGGCGACAAAGTAAACACGGATGTTTACATCGAGATTTTAAGTAAGTATGTTCTTCCGTGGATCAAATAGCAGTATGGCCCGAAGCCAAATGTTGCATTTCAACAAGATGGGGCTCCGTGCCATACCTCGAACCGCACTCAGAACTGGTTGCAGGAACATCTGCCGTTCTGGGCGAAGGATATGTGGCCGCCATCCAGCCCCGATCTTAATCCGCCGGATTACGCAGTATAGCGCGTCATAAAGGGCAAGGCCTGTTTTCAACGCCACCCGAGTACTGGAATCCTCAGTCTAACATTGACGCGTACCTGGAAAGAAATGGATCCAGTCTACATTATTAGGATCTTCCGTGCGTTCCGGAAGCCTGTAGGGGCCGTGAAAGTAAAACTAGATCCATGATCAACATAGTTTAAGACTCTCATAAACATTGCTCAACGGTGCAAACATTATCACGCAAACGGTTCAAAGCAGTCTGGAAACCTCAGCCAAACAGTAGTCGGATTGGGAGTCCGCTGTGAACACGCAGTCAGTGTGTCCATTTTGTAACAGATTGAACCATCCTTCGCAGTTTTACCGGAAGGAAGAGAAGCTCCTTCCTAGGTTTCTAAAAGTCATTGACGACCACTAGCTGTACCTTGGATCATTGTATTCTGGTCTGGTAACGATCTCTTATAGTGAAAATTTCAGTTGCTTGAGTTAAAAGTTTTACATCGAGACTGGACGTGGGGATGAGCCGGGAAGATTCAAGTTCGTGTTTGCCGACAAGTTCGCGAAGAAGGCCATGATTTGATAAGCGATTTGCGGTTGTCGCCTAAAACGGAACCATTCGTCACATCCTCGACGATGACATCCCAAGTTTACATCGAAGAATGGCTGAAAAAGCGTGTATTGCGGTTTATCCGCAAAGTCCAAATTTGGCCAAATATCGATTCTGTCCCCTTGCCAACAAGCTAATAAATCCTCCAAATTGCCCGGAATTTTGACCAATCATATCTGGGCAATTTCGTCAAAGACTTTGACGAAGCAGCGGGGCAGTCAAGGACATCCAGCAAATGCAGGCAAAATGGAAGACATGCGCTGATTCCGTGTGCGGGCGCTGATGGGTTCCATCAAGAGGAAGGTTCGCGATTTCGTTCGAACTGGACCATGTAATGATGTAAGTTTGAAGATAACGCCTTTTCCATGATGACAAGATACCATATCACCATATCAGTGTGCTTAAGGATAAGAGGTCGTAGCCGTTTGTGTAGGCATTCTTCGAGGTGCACTAGCTGATTTGTCAAACCTGTAGTTATGTAGACTTTGGTCTTCAATCTACAACTACATAAGGCAGACGTTTTTTTCAGCATTGTGTCTTACCGTTTACTTTCTCGTATTTCTGTACTGGTTTACAACTTTTCGTGTTGGTGCAAGATAGTTTTAAAATACGTGATATTTTTTTTGTACGAAAGGATATGAAAGTTTTATTTTGACGGCCACATCGCGGATAGTAAGCCCCTTAAGGACTTACGCTGAAGCATTAAGAATAGATGTAATAGATGTAATAAATGATTCAGCCAAGTCTGATGTGACATAGACGGAAACACGCACTCGTTGTTTCTTTCCAAACAAAGGTCAAATGTCAACAATTTAATGAACTTTCGTTTGCTGTATTGGTTTTAACTACATATTGAGAAATAGGAAAGCTGTTGCCAGATGACACTTTCAAGATTTTGCTGTGCGCATACCTTACTCGCGGTCTTCTCGATGTTAGTGGGAATAACAAGCAAAATTTACTTGAATCACAATTAGAAACTACAAAGATTTCAGAAGCCAAACATATATCATATGTTTACTGCACTAACTTCTTTAAAATAAACTATTTACTTTTCTATTTCTAGGTTTCAAATTTTTCTTCAGCTACTTCTAGATCGTTTTACAGGTTTTTGTTCTTATTAGGCATCAAGATATTCCTTCAAACATCGTTCATTTTTTTCAGTTCACTTGGAATCGATAGAAATCTGCGGTGTGCATCATTTGAACTTGTGCCAAAATGTTCCAGTTAAACGACTAAAAAATCAAGAAATACTAGTTTTTAATCGGTGAGTCTGTATTGTGAGTAAAAATGGAAAGTCCCTTGTAGTTGCCACATTATTTTCCATTCGCATCTTATATTTTTGCCAAAAAAATCCTTTTTATCTGTGTATAAAAAAGAAGCCATATTTTGTAATCGGTGCCATCAATCTGTAATGGCTGGCCCATAATTGATACGTTGCAGATGCGTTTGTGTCGACGGGAAACGCATCCGCACCGTATCAGTTGTGGGTCAGACAGAACTGTTTAACAATTGCGCAATAACATGTGTAACATAAGTCCTGGGAATACTTTCCGGCGTTTATTTAACAGCATTAACAAACACACAGATGTCAACCAATGTACTTGTCACGTTCATCTGTGTTCCTACTGAACTGTCAAACTCAAATTGCGCAGTAGTTTCCATCAAAAATGTCGTACAAGCTGGATTTACGAGCACAAGTCGCCAACCTTTTTGGACGGCTTAGTACATGTGAAATTTTGAGCGTGTTCAAAGCCGAGCCAATATCAAAATCAACAATATACCGTGTTTTGAAAGATTATCGTGATGGTAAAGAACCGGAAAAAAAAGTGGTCGCCCAACAAAATTGAGTGCCAGAACAACGAAAAAACTGCTGTCAAGCGCTGAAAACAAGGTTGGCCAATCAACACGCAAATTAGCACGTAAAATTTACTATCACCGCACTACTCCTCCATCCAAAAAATAACATAGTGTAGCAGCCTGGAACAAAATTTAAATTCCAGTTCCCTAATGATTTTCGGAAGCCTTTTGGACCCTGTAATAACTGTGCAAAATTTCAGCTCGATTGGTGAACCTATATTTTAGCGCTAGTGGTTTTAATTTTACATAGGATTTTTCATGGGAAAACTTACTTTTACAGATAAAAATCTGGCAAGGTGATCCATTTTCCTTGAAAAATAAATCAATACACCCACTTCTTGGGAAATTTTTCAAGGAAACTTTTCTTCGAAGACCGCAAAGCGATTCGACGCTTGTGGAAAAAGTTATTAAGCTGAAACTGATTGCTATCCAATCGAACGGTTCATTGAACTGTTTTCTCTTGCAGCACTGCCACCTGCAACCTGCTGCTGGCTGCGCGAAGCAACCACTGTGTTTTGTTTATGTTCACTCAGCATGGAGGAACTGTGCTGCTAGAAAAAACAGTCCAATTAGCCGTTCGATTGGATAGCAATCAGTTTCAGCTTAATAACTTGTTCCACAAGCGTCGGATCGTCTTTGCTGCCTTCTAAGAAAAGTTTCTTTGAAAAATTTTCCAGCATGTTAAGGGATTGATTTATTTTTAGAGGACAACGGGTCACCTCGCCAGATATTTCTTTAAAAAGGTAAGTTTTCCCATATAAAATACTATGGAAAATTAAAACTGCGAGCGCTAAAATATAGTTTCACCGATCGAGTTGAAATTTTGCACAGTTATTATAGGAACCAAAAGGCTCCCAAAAATCAATAGGGAACGAAAATATATTCCAAAAAACGTTTTTTAATAGGGGTGGTGTTTATTATACTGTCATACGACATAATACTAAGACTTCAAGTTGCAAATTCAAGTTTAGGGAAAAGACCAAGATGTCCCATGACATGAGAAGCAAAACAAACTGAAAACGCATTTTTCTCGGCTTGCTGATTTTATAATATATGCTGATCTATATGGGACGAAATTGCCATGAGCATTGTACCCTCCTCTAAATGTCAGACTGGACATCATTAGTCAGCGAAATCTTCATCCCCCCGAAAATCGTCGGCCACGAAAGGTGTCAGGCTGGAAGGTGTGCTAACCTTGCATTATCTTCCGGTGAACCTTCCAAGAGGTGACCCGTTTAATCCTATTCGAAGCGGCTTGGTTATGTACCGCTCCGCTCACCCGTTGTTGGTGCTGCCATGGAGTCAAGGTTGCGTCACCGGGAAACGTCCCAGCTGTAAGGGAGGCACAAGTAACAACAGCACAGTCGGTCCGCGAGCGATGGAAATGGATTAGCTCATAAAACATGACCTTTAACATTTTGGCTCCTTTCTTGGGTGAATTGGGAATGGAAATGTTCTTCGTTCGCCCATTCGTTTTCGGTTATGCAACCATGAAAAAGACGGAACAAAAGTGGAATGAGATTAGAATGTGAATTTTTAAAAACATGATTGGAAGACTTTTCTTCCCGACTCGTATGGCAGTGTCAGTTACGAAATTCTTATAGCTTGTTGTATGCATTCTCAATTAATTGTAATGAAACAGCTTCAGTAAAATGAGTTAATTCATCTCGATCAATGTGACCTCGTTCGCAGTTTCTGGCAAGTAATTTTCCGGCTCATATGTTTCAATTTCCTTAATCGCTTCAGTTTTCCTTTCGGAGGGGATAATTAATTCTTGTCACAGGTCATTCTGTGTCGCTTCTATTTTCAGAACTACCGTGCGGTAATTATCTGTCGCTTTCCTTTTCACCCCCCCGAACCCCGTTGACGACACATGGGAGGAACATCATAGTGAATCATTACCTGCAGGACCCAGGAACCATTGCCGGCGAAGGTGTATCCGGTGTGGATGATGTGTCGGTGCCGGGTGAAGCTACTCAGCAAATTCCGTATGCACTGGATGAAGGTGTTGATCTGAGGATGGATCAGGATCTCCGTGACGAGATTCTCGCTCGCATACTGGATCAACCGTTCACCTAGATGGGAAGAGAAGAAAGGAAAGCGTTTGGTAAGTACTGGGTCATGTTTCTCACATCGGTATCACATATGGCGACCCTCGTCATCGGAAAGGTTAGAGGAATGACAAAGGTCGAACGTCAACGCCACATTACTCGCGCTGTATCTGCAAGTCACTCCGTCGATTGCATTATTGTCATGTATATTATTACATGGAAAATTTTTGTGTTTTTTTTATTATGTTAAGCATTCCTTGAAGTTAGATTTACACGTTCCGGATGACTTGGGCTGACGGTTGAGTTCTAAGGAAATGCAAAAATAATGTTTATCTAATACTAACTGAGAAGTGATATAATTTTGGCATAGTTGAGGCTCGGTTTACCTCGATGTATTCCGTAATTTTCAAAAGCAGTTTTTAGCAGTGCATTTCATATCGATTAAACTAGTGTCAATCTATTCCTTTTTAAATCTTTCAGAAAATGACACAAGCTTTTTTACAATCTGATGTACTGCGTTGTCAAAAAATGCTTTTGAATTAATCAAAAATGTTGGGTCAATTGAAATTGAAAATTAATTTCAACGGTGCTGATAAATATTGAGAACACTCTGGCACAAAGTTGCCTAGACTAACGCATTCAATATGGGTTATGTTTTGGTTGGTTGAAAATGATTCAGTTCCGTAAAAAGTGGAATTTTTCAGAACCCTGATTCTTAAGAATTAAGCTTCTTAATTCTTCAATAAGGTGATAATACTGTATGTATGAATTAAAAAAAAAACAGTTCACAGCGCTTTCATCGATCGCATCACTTATCTCACTGTCATTCCCTTGGCAATTGGAAACGCAGAGGTAACTATTGATTCATTTAATATCTGGTCGCGTAAAAACGGATCTATTTCGGAACCATACTAATGAACTAAAAAAAGAGACTCAAAAAGGGAGTTTTTTTTTTTTTTTTTAAAGAAAAAAAAGGAAAAATATTTTTCGATTTGGTTTTGGGTGGGTTTCCAACTTTTCTTCGTATATAACTCATCATATTTTGGACAATCTGTTGGCAGACCTTAGCGGCCATTTTGTTGCACCTTCTTTTCATCTCTGTTGCTTCCTGAGTCACCCCTCAATCACTGAGATAAAAGATTGGTAAACGCAAACATATTTAGGTTTCATTCAACCGGAATTTCCCGTTGAATTGGGCACAAACATCATATAACTTTGATTTAACTACACGCAAAAAATATGTAGTTATACCAATACAAAATTGGAATCAATTCAACTTAAATTTTGTTTTTAAAATGGACCAATAAAACTGATGAACCAATTCAACAAAACTTTTGATTTGAAATAAAACTTCATGCTTTATAGAATTGAACATCGCATTTTATTGCTCAAAACAAAATGTTTTCTCAAACCAACTAAACGGATTTGTTGAAATAATAAACATTGATAAACTAATACAACAAAACCATTTAATTGAATGTCGTGTTTTATTGATCATAAAATTTTTTAGCCTTATATGTAGCCATGTCAACCCGCAATCCGTTTGGGAGGCCACTTCTCGTCAACTGATACTGGTCAACTGGTGTGCCAGTCATCTGCCAAGAGAATAACTCGTTGGTAATCTGTTTTAAAAATTATAATTGATTAAGTTTTAAACTTACATTAGATAAGCAGAGGTAGAGACAGCAAATTGCCATGTCGTAAGTACTGAGACACTTTAAAACAACAACAATATGGCTGCTCGACAGGCTGACAGTATAAAATGTGCGCTCATCAAAATATTTTGTAAAAACAATAAATTAACCACTTTAGTTTAAAACAAATGTGATTGTTATAAATCAAATTTTACCTAAATTAATATCACACAGTGGTGATTACTTTAAATAATTTTATTGGTTTGATTTGAATTAAATTTTGAATTGATTTGGAACTTTTTTATGAATTGATACAAATAGAAACCTTGTTCTGAATACCAACAAAATATTTTGTTGATTCAAAGCTGAGTGATTTCTTTGAAAAAACCTTTAAAATTTTCCCCCTTTCAATATTTAATTAAATTTTTACAAAAAACAACCTACCAATTTTTTAAAAACCAACAAATAACCTTTTTTTTTACCTTCCCCAAACCCAAATTAACTCTCCCCCCCCCCAAAAAAAAACCCCAAAAATATTTTTCAAATTAAATTTTTAGTTATTTTTTCTCTAAACAAAATATTAGTTTGATTTATCCGCCGCTTTGGTTGAATCAATCTGAAATTTTAATTTGTTTCCCTGAGTCAACGCAACCTGTGTTTTGGTAATAATAAATCCCTTTCAAGGTGGAAACTCCAATATATTAGTTTAGAACTTCGTAAGAACCTCATTGTTCAACTTTCGAGTACGACTTTTGACCACTAGATTCTGCTTCAGTATCCTGTTTGGGCGCTTACTGGCCCGAAAAGATCGAAACTTCCGATCCTTAGTTCCACTACAACGCTTGCTATGATCCTGCCGAGCGATAGTCTGCCACTCACGAAAATGTTTAAGAACGCTGCACTCGTTAGATTTAGCCAATTTCAACGACTTTGCGATTTTTTTTTAACCTGACCACATCGGAATTTCCAAATTGGATCTCCGGAAATTAATTTTCGGTTCGCGGCTTTGATCAATTATAACATTTTTGAAACAAAATGAATTGTGACGAACTTTTCAGCTCTGAAAGAAGAAACATATCAACCCTGCCCTTCGTTTCAGAAAGGGGTATGGGCGCGTTCTTGGTCGTGGCAGATTTCATGTGCGAACGTTCAAAAGTGCCTGAACCAAATGAACAGCTTGTATTGATCACTTGCAGATGCGATGGGGAATCATTGCCCTGATATTCTCAAATGTGGCACGCAGTAAAATGTGTCTTGTCTTCTATAAATAAACGTGATGGAATTGGAAGTGGAAACTCATCGGAAATAATCTCTCATATGCTTCCGTTGAATTATTCTGAATGGCCGTTGTGAGAATATCACCATGAATAACTCACATGCGCATTGCATATTACACATTACTAATGCCTCCTCTCATTTCTCCTTTCTTCTCTTCTCGTCCCTATCCCATAACCGCGAGTCATGGGACTAGATATGCATAACTGATTTAAGCTATTCATAAGCAGAAACACCAGTATAACACCAGTATTTAACTTATAAATGAAGAACGGTAGATAGCGCTAACCAATGTTACTTTCAGCAAAACTTTCTAACACAAGGTAAGCAATCAAATGACCATGACAAAATGTACTAAATCGGGGCACCCAAGTGAAATGATTTGGATAGGAAGCATGGCACTGCCTCCTCCCTATTGCAACATTTCGCGGAACGACCCCATCTATTGGGTTTATTCTGTCAATCGTGGGCTCGATTCTAGTGCTGTGAGTGTGAACTTGCTTTTGGAAGGAGATTCTCTCTTTACCGACTGAGCTAAGCGAGGACCCCCATTTGGCCGCATGCTGGTTTTCAATGCAGCCAATAGGTTTTATGAAGGTTCTCAATAGTCATAGCATCTACCACTAGAATATTTTCAAAATCTTTATGGTCTTATAAAGGTTTTATTGAATTGTTTTCACAACCGTCTATAGAGTGGGCCACTTTGTACAAATTTTGGCTTTAAAGAAGCATAGAGGAGGTGTTGGTAGACAAAACAGTTTTGAATGTAGTTTTATCAACAAAGCCGGGAGGAATGCTATACGGCTAGGATAAAACTTAAATTGTTACTTGGGTTGTCCTACTGCCCCCGTTCCTAGTGGTCACCCAACATATGTGGGAGATTACATCCGCACTCCTGCACCCCAGAGCTAAGGTCCTGTATTTTCACCTTCAAATTTTACTCTACGGAGCTGAAACTAATTGGGTCTAAAACATATAAAGGATACTTAGCTGAATTCCATTTGATAACGTATAGCATCCGAAAAGTCCAAATAGGCAGCTGGCAACTTCGACTAAACACAAAACTGAGTTGAAGGAGCTGAACAAAATACAGTTTACACTTGCTAAAATTTTATTTCACATGGCAAATGAAACGGTTATATGACAGCACATGGCAAATAAAAATGACAGCAGAAAACTTTTTGCGTTTCGCTTTGAGCATGATAAAACGTCATTTTGATAAGTCAGTCTATCATCATTGGCATGTTACATTCGTCAAAATGATACGCCATTCTGCGAATGACAATGTTGATAGGTCAAAATGTTACGTCAAGTTTTCATATTTCACACAAATACGTCGAACTTATAAAAAAGACGTATTTTTTTCTGCAACAAAACGTTGTACAAAATATTTTTGTTAAAAAATTCCATTCTTAATAAAAACAAAAATCAAAATTGTTAACCCTGTGGTATAAAGACATTACTTAACGCGTCGTTTAGGGGAATTCAAGTGATATAACAATGTTTCGCAAGTTGCTTTTCTACACATGCAACGTATCTACATTATTCCCAAAAAGTGCAAAAGTGATGTTACACCGTTTTGCAAAAAGTTAGCTAAATATTTCAAAAATAATCCTTATAATATTGGCATTTATACATGATTTTGTAATAACATGCCATGGACAACGCGTTTGATTACATTTTGCGACTTACGTCCTTTTGAAAAAGTACTAAAGAAATGAAAGAGACAGCATACTTCACGTTACAATGGTCCAAATAACAGTGACGTCACACCTCAGATTTGACAGGTACTGGTGCCTTTGTGTTCAGAAATTCGTGTGTGAGATGGAGAACACGATGGCTGTTCCTATCTTTTATACTCTCATGGTGAAAAGTGAGGTTAGATTTTTCTGTGCATTAGTCTATACCGGTGCGTTATATGCATGGTTAACAAAGAAGAGAGGAAACAACTCTCTTAAAAGCAACAGTGATGCCATAGCTGCCGCTCAACAGCGAAGCATTATTTATCGTTGAGTACTCTTGGACAGTTCCGAAACATTTTTTTTAATTGCATGTGATGGTGCCAGATGATGGACAATATAATGATAAGCATAGATCAACCTTAAATGACTGGAAGAAACATGAAATAAATAGTGATTTCAGATTATCTAAATATGAAATAAATTTAACTCAATGTTCAACATCACATTTTGGCAACAATCCTAGATGTGAGAGTGAGCTGATGAAGACATTCCCTCCGGAACACGCGACCAAATGCCAAATACACGATGGGAAAATTTGAGCGAACTTCTTCAGCAGGTAGGAAAGTGGTGGTTTTCTAGATGATGTATTGTAAATCTTCAAAATGACAGTCATTAATTGGTAATCAATCATGATTTATACATCGAATTACTTGCCCGATAGATAGAGCTTATGTTTGTATCATTAAAAGTGAAATAATTTGAAAAATGTAGAAGTTCTAGATCTATTTCCTACCAACTGATTAAAACAGTCACCCCTGATTAAGCCGTTCCCTACCCTATTACATCATCATCATTATCATCATCATCATCATCATCATATAATCAAAATTCAGATATTTTTTACTGTGTAGGAAAGCTTTCTTGCTTCGATTGTGTTAACAAACTGTTCAAAATTCTGTAGACATACACATTACATGCCTATTTCCATTTATAATTCTCAAATCAATCAGGACCTCGTCCCTATTCCACATCCCGCAATATATCAATATCCCGTGGAATGACGAACTGATTGCCTTTTTAGATTGATTTGTACCTCGATAAAAATAACGTTTTCTCATGAACTTACATAACCGCAATCCTTACTTGTTCGAACGAAAAGGGAGCCCAGAAAAGCCGAGCATTCATGTTTAAATCAACATAAAAAGCATAATTTATGCCAAAACTCATATTACACTGTGCCCTGGGTGATTTATTTCCCGATATGAAGGAATAAGGATATGAGTTTGTTCTTCGTTCGCTTCTTCCCTCCGCCGTCAGCAAAATTGGGAAGAAAGATAGCCGATCTGAGCGTTTATGGTTATCCGGTGCTTCTCGTTTATTCTTCAAAAAACGACTTTTAAACAAACCCCAAATCGGCTGAAAGGGGAGGAATATCCTGTCGAGGGTGGGTAATATGCCAGAACGGACCATTTGATGGTTCAGGGGCGTAATCCGATCGTCTCATATGGCTATTACATATAGTAGCGGTGCACTGCGGTTCCCGCGATGATGGAATCATAATTGAATCATTTTATGCCAACAGAGTGTGCATTTTTTGTTTGCCCTCCCGGTATGGATAAAACTTTGTGTGTTTTTCATTACCGTTCCAAACCATCGATACTGAGACGAACGTGCAGATGCGTAGCTTGTAATGAAGTTGTTTTTCCACTCGAAATTTGCATATTGGGTTGGATGTGCGGCTTGTTAGCAATTTTTTTTTGCATAGTAGCACTTAGTTGTGGGAAGGTCAACAAATACCAGCTATCTGGGAAAATCTGTCGGTTCGACGCGTAATTCAATTCGACGGAAAGCTTAAAAGTTTATGGTTCATCCAAAATGGTAGTAACCTAACCTGAATTTCCACTGCCCAGCAACGACTGAATGATTGCGATTCGTTGATGCTGACAAATAGTGACGAACGGTATTTGCATTCGGTGGTCCGGGTGTGCTGGTTTCAATGCAAATTTCCTGTTTCTATCTTTGGTGAATGGCGAATGCATATTCCGACACGAGTCACGGAAGCAATAAAGTCGAATAAAGCAAAGCACTCTGCTGAATGGTGCATCCTTTTGAAGCACATAGCTAGAGGTTGCATGCCTACATTCGGGCGATTCGGATGAAAGCGCATGTGCGTCTAACCGCATTTTCACTGCTGTGTGCTTTTTTCTTTTGAGGCGCTTCGTTTGTTTTCCATCAATAGTTTGCGTTGTATGCTCTAATGTAATGCCTTCCGATTTTACGAATCAAAGTCCGTGCTGTTTTATATATATTAAACCTATGGATACCCCTAGTTCCAGTTTTCCCCTAGCTGTGAAGAAATGTTCCATCTAACTAGCCTACTGCATGTTGTTTGTTGATTTTTCGGAAGATAAATTGCACTTGTCACAGCATTAAGCCCCATGTTCACGATAAAATGAAACACTGACATACATTTGCCTTTATTCATTCTTCATGGAAATTTCCATCACATCTACATGATTAGATATCAATCTGCAGTGCAGCCTCCTTTGTATGGAGCGTAATCTAGCGCTCTACATCACCTTCGGGACGGGAAATGTCTTACCAAGAACTTTTCCCTCTACCATCTACACTCAAGGGGAATCATGAACCTCGCGAAAACCGCACGCCACGTTATGCAAGCATAATATCATTCACTCAGAGTTTTCCGTCCTATCAGTACCATCGTCGTTGGAATGTCTCATTCTGGCGTGACACCTTCCCTTTTGAGACCGGACCAGAATTGTGAACGTTGCCAAGAAAACGTTCGCAATGCCTGCCTTGTACCCTGCATATCGGTGATACAAAGTCCACGACGTCTTAACTAGACCAAATTTATGGCTTCATTAGTAGAATAACCCCTTCAAGAAGGAGGCAAGTGGCTTTTGCTCTTTCGCCTATCCGTTGATAGCGTAAGAAATTTTGGATCCAAAACTATCCCGCCACAAAGGGCCTGGGAAATTGACTGCAGCCCCTGCTTTTGCATGTGTAAGGAAGAGCTTTTTTTTGTATACGGTATGCACCTTTGCTCTTCACTATGGTTAAGAAACTGGAAGTTCAACGACGAAAATTATTTACTTCATTTTCGTTCTGTTGCCTCAAAATATCTTGAAAAAATAATTTGAAAGGCATAAACAATTGATTTGAAGTCAAAAAAAAAAGGATAAAGGAAACTTACTGAGCATTCCAAATTTAAAGAAAAATCTAACTCTAACTTTGCTAAAAAGAGACCTTTACATCTAGAATTTTTTTCCATTTATAACTTGAAAGAAGGAGGGTGAGATTTTGATTTACTATTACTTGAAACGTCAATTCATTAATCTGTTTTCAATTCTTGTTTTCGGTGAGGAATCTCTTAAACACTTAATTTAGTTTACATTTTGTCACATTAAGTTTACATATTGAAAAGTTAAACGATGGTCGTCAGGATTATTCATCTATCCCAGTACGCCATCTATGAATTCCATCCATCAAAATTTATTGTTTGTTGTTTATTTAGATAAATTTTATCTGAGATAAGATTTCCACAGCGATTTTCTTAAAAAAAACTCACTTAATAAACGTTAAATTGATTTATTTACTTCTCTGTAGTTAGCCGTACTTTGCGAACTGTTTGAATTTATGTTTGAAATTGCTGGTTCTAATTGAAGTAAAATTATTTTAACACCAATTCTAGTACAATTATGTTAGGAGTGTATGACTTCGACGTTAACTGAGCAAAATAAGTTGCTTCTAATTGCAAGTTGTCAAAAACTCGACCATCTTACACCCAAAAGAAATTCCTGATTTATGTAAAAACGAGAAACACCCTGAGCAGATATTTTTGTCCCACTGAACTACCGTTTTGGACCATAGTGCGCTCACCAGGAACAGGCAGCTAGTCAATGACTACTAGTTGGATCACGTTTCTTTCTTTGTGCAGTGAGTGGGTGTACAGTGAAAGGCACTCATTCTCGGAAGCTGCCTCAAGCTTTCAGAAGAAAAGATTCAAATATTAGCAGTGACTTAATTTTAGGTACATAATCGTTGTTGCAGCTATTGCTAGTGCTTGCTCTTGCTGTTAAGAATATTGACTGACTTCTTTTCAGTTACCGTTCATGATTGTCTTGTAGGTAGAACATTGTAATTATTCAACATCGACCTAAAGTTGCTCTAAGTGTTCTCAAATGAACATTTTTCGTATTTATTCACAGGTGAAACCAACAATGTAAGCCGCACAAATCATCTATTTTTTTAATTTTATTACCATCCGGCTGTGTTCCAACTTAGCCTACAACCATCTAACCATCAACAAAACTATCCCAATCAAATTCATCGAAATTGCTGCCCCCAACAGGGCGCTGAGAGCTCCATTACAACGGTTCGGATCCTCACTGAGGCACGTGGTGCAATTGACCACTTCCGTTGTGGGAATCCATCCGGCACAGAAATCAACCTCGGCGAAGGTACATCCCCGTGCAAAGCCGCGCACCTGTTTATCCACACCGAAAAGTAGCTCCAGATTGTAACATTTGTATTCCTGAGTCAAGGCAGACGTTTTGTTCAGTGGAAAGGTGGGATTCAGCTCGGCATAGAAGTTATGTTCGTGTAGCACTAACTCATCGGTACAGGTCCAGGTTTCGCTGCTGATGTCACATGCTTCCCAGCTGATCAACGTAGAACATAAGCTGCAGTTGAGGGCACTACCTATAGATTGTTGAAGTTTGCGTGAAAATTTTCCCCAGATGTATAAAAGAATTCTCTTACCATAATTGAAAATTGATGCCAAAAGTATTGCAACTAGCTTGAATTTTGCACCAGACATTCTTTCCACTAATCGATTGCGATACGTTTAATTAGAGAATGAGACTTTCTCGTGCCACGTACTATCAATATGAGTACTGTAAACTACAGATATCTAGATTGATAACAGTTTTGATAACAAGGTGCTTGTGAATTTGCACATTGCCACTTTGTACATAGTGGAGTTGCTAAAAGCCGTTATATTAGTCATACTTTTCAGTACATAGTTCATCGAATGCGAACTCGCGTTTGCCATTATTTTCGTAATGAATTCAAGTTTCGTCCAAGTCTTGAAGGGATAATCCTCTGGCATGAATCAGCGTTCAAACCAGAAGCGCTTCCGCCCATATAACGATGATGACCGTCTGCGATGGTAATTTGCTTTCTCACATCATTAATTTTGCATGCTCAATTCAGCATAGGGCCACACGCCTTCATATCGTTAGTGGGGCAACGATAAATTGCATCAGACAGTTTGAGTGAGTGTGGCATCAAATGATAGTACAT
Organism: Aedes koreicus; assembly: GCA_024533555.2. Lineage (NCBI taxonomy): Eukaryota > Metazoa > Arthropoda > Insecta > Diptera > Culicidae > Aedes > Aedes koreicus. The sequence continues at coordinate 75,934 of JAHHFK020005763.1, read as the reverse complement.
AATTATGCACTGCTTGAATCTTCGTTGCCATCTGCTGTCTTTGTGACAGCTGTTTGTGGTTTGGCTTATTATCAATAGCTGGAGCGGTAGTATTTTGATCAGCCATTAGCCGATCTTTCGTGGAATGGATTGGAGTAATTTTACCATGGACGTTGTAAAGTCCGGTCCTCTTAGGTTCCGAACACTTTATTTATACAATAAGGAACATCGGGGGAAGTTAACCATCGGGGTAAGTGGGTCACTTTATTTTAATATATATACACAAGTTTTACACTTTCAACTAAAATCTAACGACGCACAGAACCACTACCAAGTACTTGGAACAATACCACATAATTAGCGTAACACAATGCGTGAACGAATGAAACGTCATTTCAAGTTAAAAAACAAAGTTAAATTACACCATTGTAAAAAGATTCTTACACCGCAAAAATGAACAGTTTTAATACTTGTTGTGTTTTGTAACTAAGTATTACGATGAAATGGAAATTACAAATTTTTCTTCTCATTTTCTAGTAACAGGTATTCCACTAAAAAGCTCACACTCAACAACAGAAGCGCCAGCTTAAGAAAATTGTGGGGGGAGGGGGACGTTCACGACCAGTCCGGAGCGAAAATAGAGCGGCTTTGACATCCCCTTCTCGCTGATTATCAGCAACAGCAGCACCTTCTTGGGGAACTTGGTGTGTGAAATGAACTGCACCTCGGAGCTCACTTTCTTCGTGGGGGAAGTAAAATACGAAGTGCCCTGCCAGTCGTTGCCATCCAGGGTGAGATAGGTCTCGTCGTCCATCACCACCGCCACGTCGCGATTCGCCGGGAAAATCGAGTTGACCATCTTATTCAGCCGCTGCCGCTGTGTCATTGCCTGCAGCTCCGAAACCAGTGGACGCGACTTCCGCTTCCTGACATGTACGTTCATGTTCGCCAGGTACTTTTTCACTGTTTGGCCGGCTGAATCGACCTCCCGGCCAAGCGCACGCAGCGATGTAGCCACTTTTCCCTAGGTCTTCCTCTTCAGCATCCTTTGGAGCTTCTTGTCGTTCACGGTCGTCGGCCGTCCGGAAGCTGGCTTTCTTTCGATGCTCTGATTGTTGTCTAATAGTGCCAAGATGTTATAGATGCCGGAACGAGCGTATCCGGCGTCCACAAAGTGCCGCACGATGACCGTTTTCGACGCGGCGGGGTGCCGTTCTTTGAACGCGCACACTTCTGAACGGAGTTGCTTCACTGTTTTTGCCATCACGGTTAGAGTTCGACTGATAGAGCTGTCAAATTTTGTCTGCTGACTCATGGGTTACTATGATTGATGCTGCAAGGGTAGTTTCGTCAGTGCGGGTGAAGATAAACCCATGAAAAATCGGCAATTTTTGTCCATTTTTTTTTTGAATTTACATTTGTACATTTGAGTATTATTAAGATTTTTTTTCTACAAAAACGTTTAAGGCTCGAACGTAGTTAAAACGGCAGCGGAACGGCGATGGCAGCGGAAAAGCCCAATCTGACTAAACCTGCTTGTCGGATAGAAAACTGATTAGATCCAAGTTGATTCCAATTGGACATATCGACGTCATTTGCGACAACTGTCAAACTTGCCGCTTCCGTTCCGTTTCCGTTCAAATTACGTTTGGGCCTTTAGGCTTCAAACACTCCACTTGCTACATAGAAAAAGTATTTTTTCTCTGGCTATTTCGTGAAATAAACTCATTCATAACTTCATCCATCTCCAGATCCTTCGCCATGTCCTTGTGGAAATGCAATTTGGCCACAACATAGTAAACAGCTAGCTTTACCAACTCAAGGAGTTTCCGAAGCAGAGTATGGCTAAGAAGATCGAGAATTTCGTTTTGGATTCCATGGCTACTCCAAGTATACGATTCGTGTTTCAACCAAGATTTCAGCTCCCCTGCATCTTCCACTGCGCAAATTCAACACATTTATGAAATTACTTGCGTCATCATCGTGAACACGGGTTGCTAGACCCTAAGAAGTTAAGTACAACAGCGATGAAAAGTTCTTTTTCAAACACGCCCGGTTAACAATCATTTCTCTCTTTTTTGGTCAAAGATCTGCGCACAAACGGTAACTTTTCATTTTCTCATTAGGGTGTTGCATTTTTAAATAGGGTGGTCCGAAAGACAAAATTTTAGAAAATATATTTATATATATCTCAAAGAATCATAACTTTTGAACCATTGGACCGAAATTAAATTTTTTATGATGAAAGTATATGAAAAATAATGAGTTATAGTTTTAAGAATTAGTATGAATATAAAAAAAATATTATTATTTAAATCAATTATAGAATGTCCAGTTTTATTATTTTGGTGTCGACTACAATTTTCATGTGAATTTCATTTAAGGAAAGTCAGACGATATAACATTGAGTCATTATAATTATAGCAGTGATTTATTCCAATGTGTGTGTTCATTCTTTTTACCCTTTTTTTTCCAAAAGAAGGGTATAAAGGGTGTCCACGATGAAATTGCCACACTATGAAATTGCTCTAACTTTTTAACCGTTAGGTAGAATTTTATGAAAATTTGGGTGGATTTAGTTCATAGTGAATTATTTACATCCTGCAAGTTTTAATGTCCTGTGATCAAAACTCGCGGAAATGGAGTCGAAAGAACAGCTCGTGCGTGATAAAATCTTGCGCATTCATCACGAGAACAAGGATCTCTCGCATCGTTCCATCGCTAAAACGTTGAAAATCGTGAATTCCACGGTGTCGCGAGTGATTAAGCGGTTCGAGGAACGGTTGACCACCGATCGGAAGCCCAGAAGTGAAGGAAAAAGTATTCCGTACAACATCAAAAATCACAACCGCGTAGTTGGGGCCTTCAACCGAAATCCGAACGCCTCCGTTCGGGATGTGGCTAAGAAGCTGCACCTAAGCCGAAGTTTTGTCCAGAAGGCCAAAACTAAGGCTGGGCTTCGAACGTTCAAGGTACAAAAGGCCCCTAATCGCGACGAGAAGCAGAACAAGTCCGCCAAAACCCGGGCCAGGAAGTTGTACCACAACATGCTGACGAAAGTTGAATGCTGCATCATGGACAACGAAACATATGTGAAGGCCGACTTCAAACAGATCCCCGGCAACCTGTTTTTCACGGCCAAGGATAAGTTCAGCGTTCCGGAGCATGTCCGCACTCAGAAGATGTCCAAATTTGCGAAGAAATTCCTGGTTTGGCAAGCCATCTGCAAGTGCGGGAAGCGGAGTGCACCTTTCGTGACCCAGGACACGATGAACGGACAGGTGTACATAAAAGAGTGCCTCCAGAAGCGGCTGCTTCCTCTCCTGAAGGCCCACAACGTCCCAACAATCTTCTGGCCGGATTTGGCCTCATGCCACTACTCCAAGGACGTGCTGAAGTGGTATGCGGAAAATAAGGTCAATTTCGTGCCGAAAATGTTCAACCCTCCCAACACTCCGGAGCTCCGCCCCATCGAGAAGTACTGGGCGATTATGAAGCAGCACCTTCTTAAACGACCTAAGGTAGTGAAGACAGTCGAGGAACTGAAGAAAGTATGGGTTTACATGCAAAAAATGGTTGATTCACAGGTTGTGCAGAATCTTAAGGCCGGGGTTAAGGCCAAGGTGCGGGCATTTGCGTATGGACTGTAAATAAAATACGAGTAAAATGGTAAAATGAAGTTTAATAGTTATTTCTCAATCCCTGAAAATTTGATGGCAATCGGATGAAAACTCGAATTTTGCGAATCAATTTTGTGTGTGGAATTTCATCGTGGACACCCTTTACATATCGCTTGGAAAATAGGCTTTTGGCCCGAGGCACGGAGTATCGAGTTTTCGACTCAGCTAGTCAAGATTGTATTTTTGGGTTTTAATTATCAACTTCTGGAAGATAAACAATAACAAAGCTTCATCCGCATGCTTTCTATGACGCAGCAAACATGGTGACATAAATTTAACGTATGTAATGACAACAATAACTGAAATTTATCAGTTTGAAAATGCGAAGTGGCAGTGCAGTATGCAGTATCGTTTCTCTTTAAGGATCCAGGGCATTGCATCAGCAATCGGGTTTTTAAGCAAGCTATATTCTTCCGTTGTAAAAATGTATGGTAAAAATTGTGTCACTCTAGAGCGAAAGTGATGCACAACTCATCAGATATTCCGCATATTCTGGATGATTCGGAAGACCATGTTACCAGTCGAAATCACAAATTGGTTACTGCAGTGAATTTGTTCTCACATTACATGTAAATTTATTTGAAAATAAGTATATAAACCTTTTTTCGTGAGATAACTGAGAGTGATCGTTAGAGGGTCAATTTGAACACTTTCCTGGGAGAATGAGGAATAAAAACCCGGATGTGGTCATTATGGTCCTGAAAACTTGCACCACCATTGCACTTATGTTTGAGTTCTCATGTTATTTGATGTGTCACATGGTAGGTTTTGATCCAAATCTGAATCTGGCCACTTTCCCGGGAGTAGCCGGAACATCAACCCGGATGAGGCCAATGTAGTTCTGGACTTTTGATATCATGACCATTGGATTTATTTTTGAATTTTCATGTAATTTGAGGTGCCGCATGATGGGTTTTGATCCTATGCCAAAATTGGTCGCTTCCCCGGGGGAATTCCCGGAATCAGTGCACCGATTCCAATAATTCAAAAGTATAGGGCTACAGTACCTTTCATTTGGCGATTGTTTCATTCAAATCGTTCGCAGCGATGAAGCCACTTTTCCCTAGGTCTTCCTCTTCAGCATCCTTTGGAGCTTCTTGTCGCTCAGGGTCGTGATCCACAAAGTGCCGCACGATGCCCGGTTTCGACGCGGCGGAGTGCCGTTCTTTGAACGCGCACACTTCTGAACGGAGTTGCTTCACTGTTTTTGCCATCACGGTTAGATTTAGAGTAATAGAGCTGTCAAATTTTGTTTGCTGACTCATGGGTTACTATGATTGATGTTGCATGGGTAGTTTCGTCAGTGCGGGTGAAGGTAAACCCATGAAAAATCGGCAATTCTTGTCTATTTTTTTTAAATGCAAACGTTATGAGATTTATGTATTAACCAATTTCAAGGGATTCCCAGACATTGCAGGACTCTGGTCTCCCAAAACCGTATTAGCGCAAGTTTGCGCAACATGAAACCCAAATTTTCGGAAAACTGGTTAAAAAATCTTCAAAATAAGCTTATTGTAGTGTATGTACGCATGTGTGCTCACATTTGAAAACTTAGTTTAAGTTTTTTTTTCTCCGATCACCCATATATTTTATATGGGTGACAATGTAGGACCCATACTTTGAAAAATTGTAGAAAGCACAATGTTCATCCAATCTTCATGAAATTTCATCAACCAATTTTCAAATAGTATGCAAAATTAAAATAATATATATATATATATATATATATATATATATATATATATATATATATATATATATATATATATATATATATATATATATATATAATATATATACAGCAATTCCATGAAAAAAAGTTATACGATCTCTCAGAATTTTATAATATTCGGTAGGATTGTTCAACATCGAAAAATATTAGACCCGTATTTTTTTATTTCGTTATTAGACTGGACCTTTCTGCGTTAGACTGGTCCAAAAAATCGTGAATTTTTCAAAATCTTCAATTTTCAAAAATTTATAACTCCTAAACCGTTTTAACCGATTTTAGTCATTTTTGGCCATTGTATTGGTATTTTTTTGAATTTCCAAGCAAAAATACGAAACCTTTGAATATATCAATTTTTGTATGAAAAAAATACAAAACAAATAGTTTTTCTTGAATTTGACTGCGAGGGGCCTCAACGACTCCTTGTTTTAGTATTTTTAAATGAAAGAGTATTCAATTTTACATAACATATCAAAAAATTGGAGATGTTCTGCGTGTCGTTTTGGAGATACAATTTTTTAAATAATAAATCATTACTCTTCATTTTATACATCACCCGCCTGTAGAAACGATGAAGATGCATGGTAGATTACCATGCGTCTCCATCCAATCAAACCTATGACTAATGAAATCTATGAGTTACTTACAAACTTAGTATAACATTCGAATCAGTCTTTAAGGCTTTCCTTTAACCACACAGACCAATTGCTATTTTTTGACGATTACCTTTTCAAATAAATAAGGCTTTAAAATTTCAAATATTTTTGCTTAGTGTAAGTTCCAAGAAAAAAACACTTTAAAGCCGCGCGACATGATGACCCATACTTTGAAAAATTGTAGAAAGCACAATGTTCATCCAATCTTCATGAAATTTCATCAACCAATTTTCAAATAGTATGCAAAATTAAAATAATATATATATATATATATATATATATATATATATATATATATATATATATATATATATATATATATATATATATATATATATATATATATATATATATATATATATATATATATATATATATATATATATATATATATATATATATATATATATATATATATATATATATATATATATATATATATATATATATAGTAAAATGAGGAAGTTGATTTTTCAATTTTTTTTTCACCTTGGAATCACTGTGCAGCGTGCGCTAGGCGTAAATATTTGAGCGTCCCGTGTTACGGATTATAAATGGAGGTGTACTACTGTCTTCAAAAAATAAGGTGACTTCTTAATTTGAAAATTGCGCGTTTGAAATATTGTCCAAATTTTTTTTTTTACGTTGGTAGGCTTGTTAGTGACATATATTTGGTATTTCATGACATTCCCTCCATAATTTGTTTATTTACGCTTTCTAAACGACCAAAAGTGCTTTCGGCGATTTTTACAATGTCTGAATTTGTTGAGCTAAGAAGTGTCATTCAATTTTGTTTGCGGAACGATATTTCTGCTGCTGAAACGTTGAGGATGGTGCAGAAAGCCTTCGGTGAGTCAGCCATGTCGAAAAAAAAATGTTTATAAGTGGTACAATGACGGTCGAGAACGCGTTGAAGACTTGCAACGGCCAGGACGTCCATCGACGTCAACTGATGAGCAACACGTGAAGAAAATCAAAGAGTTATTGTTTGAAAATCGTCGATTAACAATTAGAGACCTTGCCGATATGCTTGCCATCTCAATTGGATCGATTCAATCGATTTTTAAGGATCAATTGGGCCTCAGAAGAGTCAAATCGCGTTTGGTGCCGTTCTTCGCACTCGTTCTTCGTGAATTTTTTTTTGCCAAAAATTCGACTCATATCGCTCCACACCACCGTATTCACCTGATTTGGCTCCGTGTGACTTCTGGCTATTCCCAAAACTCAAAAGACCACTTCGAGGACACCGTTTTGTATCGATTGAAGAGATTCAACGAGAATCGCTGCGCGCATTGAGGAGCATCCCGGAAGCCGACTATATGGCCTGCTTTGCGGATTGGAAAAAAACGCTGGCATAAGTGCATTACATCAAAGGGGACTACTTTGAAGGGGACGAAATAGATTTTGATGATTAAATAAAGATTTTTTGAAATATAACAAAAGTCACCTTATTTTTTGAGCACAGTAGTATATGAAGACGGTGTAAAGTTGGAAAAGAATGAACTACGAGCTAGCGCAATTATACGGTGAGCCCAGCATCCAGAGAGTGACAAAAGCTGGCAGGATGCTATGGGCCGAGCATGTCATCAGGATATCGGAAAACAACCCGGCCAAAATGGTGTTCGCCTCAAATCCGCCTGGAGGTGGCAGGAACAAATTGAGCAGGACCTTGCAAGCGTGGATGGTCGAGCAAACTGGAGATTAGTGGAGCAGTTATTACCATCTGTACAGGGTGCAGCAGAAACTAATTTCTGTCGAAAGTGTTTTTGTTTATGTTTACTTTCAAGAGCTGCATCCAAACATTCTATTTGTTTTATTTAAAATTTGTCAAAATGTTCGCGAAAGAAGTGATCACTAGTTTGTTGCTCGCCCAGAAGAAGCCGAAAGAGATTGCCAAGGTGGTAGGGTGCCATTTGAAAACAGTTTACCGCATAAAAAAGTCCCTGCAGGATGGTCCTAAGCAGCGGAAGCCGAGAAGCGGACGTCCGCGATTTGCACGCACGCCGAACGTGATCAAATCAGTCCGTGCAAATATTGCTCGCAACCCGGTGCGTTCCATAAGAAAACTTGCAAAGGAAGCCAATATTTTGGAGAAATCCATGCGGAGAATCATCAAAGAAGACCTGCATGCATCTTCCAGAGCCAGAGTGAAACGCCACTTGATTACGGACCGGGTCAAGGAACTACGAGTGACTCGTTCCAAGAGATTGCTTTCCTTGTTGAAGAAGGAAAAAATGATAATCCTGTTCTCCGACGAAAAGCTTTTCAGCATCGATGATGTGGCCAACAGCCGCACGGACCGGTTCATTTCACCGCAGAAAATGGAGAACGTTCCGGAAAAAGTGAAATTCAAATTTCAAACCAAACATCCGGCTGGTGTCATGATGTTTGGCTTGGTGGCGTCTAACGGTTTGAAAATGCCGCCTGTTTTCATTGATGCTGGAGTTAAAATCAATACCGACGTGTATATCGGTATTTTAAAGGACCAAGTGCTTCCCTGGGTGAAGGCCAACTTCTTTGAGGACCAAAACGTTGTCCTACAGCAGGATGGAGCGCCGTGTCACACGTCCAATCGAACCCAACAATGGTTGAACGATGAAATGAAGTTTTGGCCGAAGGATTTGTGGCCCCCTAGATCTTAATCCGTTGGATTATTCGATTTCGGAATATGTTGAAGCACGAGCCTGCAAAACATCACACCCTAGTGTGAAAACCCTGAAGTTAACCAAAACACGCACATGGCAGTCAATGTCGGAGGATTACGTCCGAAAGGCATGCTCTGGCTTCCGGCGTCGGCTCGAGGATGTTATTAATAAAAATGGAGGACACATTGAATAATTTTGTTTAAAAGGACTTTATAAAGATAACTGCACTCGAAAATGTTGATATTATTGCTTGAATTAGTTGAAAATGGGATTTGAAAGAAATAGAACAAATTTTCGCATTATTTTCTGCCGCACCCTGTACACATCTGTGCTCAATAGGTTAATTTAACTGGCTAATGAAACTTTCAGAAATGAATCGCAAATGAAGTAAGTAACTTTGCTCTAACATTTCGATTTCCCTACAGAGAAAATGGTGGTGTTTTTCTCTAGGAAGAATAAACCTGCACAGCCGTACATGCCATTTAAATATCTTGCAATAGTCGGCTGCAAGAGTTTCGATTAGTTATTATTCACTATTTTTCTTTTGTTTACCACTTCCTGTATGTGTAACTTTCGCTACTATCAGTGAATTAAGCAAACAATACTCGATAAGCAAATCGTCACCTATCAATGAAAAATAAATGACCATATCGATAACATTCAAATACTTTCAGAATATGACTAAGCAGAGAAAGCAATACAATTCTCGCCACTGCTAGCTGATAATATCCATGATCATTTCGCCATGCAGTGCTCATTGCAATCGGTCGTATATTGATTGTGTTTCCAGTCGACTTGTTAGACTAGTAATAAAAAAAAATGTCTAAAATGGTTGTAATTCACCTACTGCTTATTATTGTCGCATTTGTGTACGGTAAGCTTAAAATGGCATAGTTGTGGGTTTGAGAAATTTTCAATGTGAATTCTAACCGTTTAGGCAATATGGAAACCTTGGAAGGCAATTCGCCAACGGAGGCGGTTCAGTGCAACTTGTGCGCAGATCGCTTCAATTGGACCAACTGCGACGATTCGGCTAAACTAAGGGAATGTTCGGATCAACTCGTAATGAATACCCATGGTTTCCTAGCCCAGTATAACATTAATTTGAACCGAAGTGCAACCGTAGTTGAACGTGAATTCCGCTGTTTCCGACTGGAGCTGGAAATAGACGTCTCAACGGTTCAGGTATTCATCCGTGGATGCACCTATAAGGATTCCTTATTTTGCGATGGTTGGACTGAAAATGGTGCTAAAGCCACTAACTGTGCCGTTTGTTCAACTGAGATGTGTGAACGAAATACTACGGGCGATGTCGTTGGAACTACGCCTACTACGTTTCTTCCTATTGAATCAACAACGACCACAATCGAGGTGAGCTCGACGACTCAAAGCACTTCGACAACGCAAGTTAAAAGCACTTCGACAACGCTAATTCAAAGCACTTCAACAACCCAAACTCCAAGCACTTCAACAACCCAAACTCCAAGTACTTCAACATCCCAAGCTCAAAGCACCTCGACAACAAAAAGAAGCCCGGTGACGAGCGATGAACCTTGCATTTTTGACTGGACGACAACGACGATCAAGGCAGCTGAAGAAGTTTCATCTCACCAGAACGATGTAACCGAGTCAATCGTTCAGACAAGTTCCCAGGCACAAGACTTGACAGAAGTTGCTCAGAATTCAGCATCGCCAAACGATCTGAATATAACACCAGCGCCCAGTGTTTTAACTACTACAGAAGCAAGTGGAGTGAGAGGGAAGAACTTTGGAATGAATACGATTCTATCCATGTTTCTAGTATTGGGTGCAAGTATTGTTATTTAATAATTTGTAACGGTTTGAACAATACTAGACAAAATAGTCAAAAGGTCGAAAGTAACATTTGTAAACAATGACATCTAGCGTATTTTTCTGGGATCCCACAAACAAAATAGCACCAGAAACAGATAGAGGGAGTTTTTACCTTCCCGTCGGTAGTGGATATAGGTTTTAGCAACCTGGCATTTCCTGGAAATTCGCGTTTTAGGTCATTGTTTACAATTGTTACTTTCGACCTTTTGACGATTTTTTCTAGAATAGATCAAGCTTAGTTAGTCGAGTGAGACCAATAAAAGTTTGATGTTTTTTTTTCATGATATGTAGTTTCTCTTTGTAATGGGTATCCATTAAAAAAAAGAGATTAAAAAGAATGTGTCGGGAAAAAGCACCAGTGAAGTTTAGTTCAAACAGATTATTTTGTACAAAGAGTTAGTTTTTTGTCTTCAAACTGAGTTCAGTGAATATTCGCATACGGTCCGTGATATTTCAAGCAATAATATCAACATTTTCGAGTGCAGTTATCTTTATAAAGTCCTTTTAAACAAATTTATTCAATGTGTCCTCCATTTTTATTAATAACATCCTCGAGCCGACGCCGGAAGCCAGAGCATGCCTTTCGGACGTATTCCTCCGACATTTACTACCATGTGCGTGTTTTGGTTAACTTCAGGGTTTTCACACTAGGGTGTGATGTTTTGCAGGCTCGTGCTTCAACATATTCCCGAATCGAATAATCCAACGGATTAAGATCTGGCCTGCTAGGGGGGCACAAATCCTTCGGCCAAAACTTCATGTTATCGTTCAACCATTGTTGGGTATGATTGGACGTGTGACACGGCGCTCCATCCTGCTGTAGGACAACATTTTGGTCCTCGAAGAAGTTGTCCTTCACCCAGGGAAGCACTTGGTCCTTTAAAATACCGATATACACTTCGGTATTGATTTTAACTCCAGCATCAATGAAAACAGGCGACATTTTCAAACCGTTGGACGCCACCAAGCCAAACATCATGACACCAGCCGGATGTTTGGTTTGAAATTTGAATTTCACTTTTTCCGGAACGTTCTCCATTTTCTGCGGTGAAATGAACCGGTCCGTGCGGCTGTTGGCCACAGCATCGATGCTGAAAAGCTTTTCGTCGGAGAACAGGATTATCATTTTTTCCTTCTTCAACAAGGAAAGCAATCTCTTGGAACGAGTCACTCGTAGTTCCTTGACCCGGTCCGTAATCAAGTGGCGTTTCACTCTGGCTCTGGAAGATGCATGCAGGTCTTCTTTGATGATTCTCCGCATGGGTTTCTCCGAAATATTGGCTTCCTTTGCCAGTTTTCTTATGGAACGCACCGGGTTGCGAGCAATTTTTGCACGGACCGATTTGATCGGTCCGCTGCAAAGTGCATGTCCGCTTCCCGGCTTTTGCTGATTAGGATCATCCTACAGGGACTTTTTTATGCGGTAAACTGTTGCCAAATGGCACCTATACCACCTTGGCAATCTCTTTCGGCTTCTTCTGGGCGAGCAACAAACTGGTGATCACTTCTTTCGCGAACATTATGACGAATTTGCAATAAAACAAATAGAATGTCTGGATACAGCACTTGAAAGTAAACATAAACAAATACACTTTCGACAGAAATTAGTCACTAGCTACACGAATTAACCCAATACTCAAGTTTGAACATTTTCGCATTATTTTCTGCCGCACCCTGTAAGTCCATTTTTATAATGCAGACCATCTTGATCAAAAACGTAGCCGGAAACACCACCGTGTGGCGCTCTCAGTTACCTGATTTGAGTTTTCTTCTTTTTTCTTAGATTGCCACGTCTGTCATTGACATTCTATGAAATTTTTAGCTTGATAGTTTGACATTTTTCAAAGTTCGCCGTATCTATACAATAAAAATGAGTTGGGGTTTCCTTTGTCACGATTTAACTCGCGAGCGGAAGAACCGATCGGCGTGAAATTTTGTATGCAGAGATTTTTAGGGCCGGAGAATAATCTTATGATGGTTTGAGACCCCTCCCTTCACTGGAAAGGGGGGCTCCCATACAAATGAAATACAAATTTCTACACAACTCAAGAACTAATCAAGCAAAAGAAACCAAATTTAGCATGTGTGAGTTTTTGAAAGCAAAGAAGGTTTTTATGGTAGCTTGAGACCCCTCCCCTCTCTAGAAAGGGAGGCTCCCATACAAATGAAACACATATTTCTGTATAACTCGAGAACTGATCAAGTAAATAAACCCAAATTTAGCATGCGGAAGTTTTTGGAGGCAAGAAATGTTTCTAAAGTAACTCAAGACCCCTCCGCCCTCTGTAAGAGGGGGGCTCTCATGCTAATGAAACACAAATTTGTGCATAACTCGAGAACCAATCAAGCATAGGAACCAAATTGCCATGCCATACAAATGCAACACAAATTTCTGCATAACTCGAGAACTAATCAAGCAAATGGAACCACATTTGGCAGGTGGAGGTATTTGGAGGCAAGAAATGTTTCTATAGCAGTTCAATGCCCCTCCCCATTTTGAAAGGGAGGGGGGCTCCCCCTTCAAATAAAAAGCAAATTTCTGCATGACTCGAGAACTAATCAAGTAAATGAAACCACTTTTAGCATATGGAGGTTTTTGGAGGCTAGATTTCTATATACATAAAAATGAATTTCTGTCTGTCAGACCCTTATAGACACGGAAAGTTCAGAACCGACCAACGTGAAAATTTATATGAAGGGGTTTTTGGGGCTGGGGAAGGTTCTGATGATTGTTTGAGACCCCTTCTCTCTCAGGAAGGGGCGCTCTCGTACAAATGAGACACAAATTTCATCATAACCCGAGACCTAATCAAGCAAATCGAATCAAATTTAGCATGTGGGGGGTTTTGAAGGCAAGAATGTTTCTATGGTAGTTCAAGACCCCTCCCTTTCTGAGGGGGGAGGGGGCATCAAACAAATGAAACTCACATTTTTATTATAATCGATGAGCCCAGTGTGATGGTTCGAGAACTAATTAAGCAAATGGAACCAAATTTGGCATGTGGAGGGTTTTGAAGTCAATGATTGTATGGTGGTTTGAAAAACCACCCCCCTCTGGAAAGGAGGGCTCCCATACAAATAAAACACCAATTTCAACCAAAAATGAGAATTATCCAGGTTACTTAAACACAAACCGTGTATTTCTCGGGTAAGAAGCATGTTTTGATAGAAGTTTGAACCCCTGCTGATTCAAGAAGAAAAAAACTCATTTCGAAAAAAAAAAAAAAAACATAAACGTGACAGTTATATTGACTTTTCCTTCATTTAGTTGCAAGCGTAGCAGCGCACGCACCGGGTTCAGCTAGTTGAGTATAGTTGCGATTGTGTGTGTACCCGATTTTGTACAATTGTCAAAATGGAATTGAATTTGAAAGAATGAGGTTGTGTTAAATTTTGCTTTAAAAACGGTTTCAATTGTGCGACGCCAATGTAAATGTTAGAAAAGTGTTTCGGCAACGATACTCTGCAGTCGTTTATCCGTGGCACGAACCTTTCAGAAGTGGCCGTGAGTCCGTGAACGTTGATGAGAGAAATGGTAGGCCATCGAAAGCGAAAAACGATGTAAACACACATTTTTCATGGATTACAAGGGTGTTGTGTATCATGAATTCCTTCCACAAGGCCAGAGCGTCGAGGCCAGAGGAGTATTATTCGGGCGTTGTTTGACGTTTGAGTGAAGTAATTCGCCAAAAAAAAAAGACTGGATTTGTGTGCAAACAATTCGTGGATCTTGCACAACGATAACACACCGTCACAAAATGTCGTCGTTATCCGTGAACATTTTGGATATAAACAAAACAAATACCATTCAGCATCCACCGAATTCACCTGATTCGGCTTCCTTCGACTTTTTCCTATTTGGTCGACTTAAGTACGAGTTTCAGCACCCGAGATGAGATCATGGAAAAATCGAAGATGGCTCTGATGGCCATAGAGCAAACCGAATATAAAAAATGTTTCGAGGATTAGATCAAGCGCTGGCATTAGTGCGTTGCAGTCGATGGGGAGTACATTGAAGGGGACAGCATCGATTTTGATGTATAATCTGGGAACTGATGGATCAAGGTAGTATAATTTGGATCTGGCGGTCTCACAACTGGATCTCGAATGCTGAGCTTGACATCATCGATGTCAACAGGAACCGATGTCAACAAAAATGGAGGTGAACACACTACGAAGGGGCGGAAACGAAATTTCCAGGTCAAGGCTATAGCGAGCAGCCGCCCAGGATGGGAATATCTCATTTTGGCCCTATGTAGGGTTCTAAAGAAGGTATAAAAAAGTATTCGATTGAGAAGTTAAAATGCCAGATGGGATTAATTTTGCCAATGAGAATGGTAGACGAATAAAATCATTACTGATGATATGGGAAACAAAGGTACTTACGAGATAAAAAAAAATGGTTTAAAATCGATTTATCTGCTTATCATCCCTCCTACAGTACTTTGATTTAAGCCTTTGATTGATAGCAAGCTTCGAGTGTTTACCAAGGTAGCTCGTGCAAC
The DNA here is from genome assembly GCA_024533555.2 of Aedes koreicus. Taxonomy (NCBI): domain Eukaryota; kingdom Metazoa; phylum Arthropoda; class Insecta; order Diptera; family Culicidae; genus Aedes; species Aedes koreicus. Next base: position 60,886 of record JAHHFK020005763.1, on the reverse strand, counting down.
TAATTACTTATCGAGCGGTTTGATAAAATCGTGGATTTACAAGGAACAGATTTTAAAATCATTTGAAACTTGAACACTCAAAGATGTGGTTCAAAAATCGAACAGAAATTCCAGCTTTGTTGTTCCTTTTCCTAGCACTGATATTCGAAGGTTTGAATTAAATAATGACGCTTTTTGTCGTCCAGCTAACTGTTTTACTCTCCAGGCGATTCCTTAAAATGTATTAAATGCAACAATGCGGATTGTGAAATTGGTGCACCGGAATTGGAATGTACTACAGCAGGTGTGCTACATACTCACGAATCCCTGAATGAGTTGAACCCTTCGCTGGAATCTGTCGCTCCAGTAGATGCGGATTATGGTTGCTTCAGACTAAACTCGTCCATTGTTGTGAACACCGGGCATTATGTACCGATTTTGGAATTCGGCTGCACGTTTCGACAGACAAAATTCTGCGAAGGATGGGACGATGACGTGCTGGTTCATGAATGTCAACTTTGCCAAACGAACCGTTGCAATTTGATCTCTGGGAACACATCTGATCCAAATAGCACCGCCGGAGCGGACGGTAAAATCCGCATTGGAACAAAGTTGGTGATCGGTGGATTGTGTTTAATAATACTTTTTTTATAGTTTGTGGATTGAAATGTTTAGCATACTATCATACCTATACCTAAGTGCTTGTATTTGATTTCATCGATTATTCAACACCCATTGCGTTATTTGCACACTTGTTATGCTTTTGAATTGCAATAAATCACAGTCACGTTGATCAATCGATCACCCTACAATGTTGCACAGAGTTTAGTAAATACTGAGGAATTGTATTCGTATATAATTAAACGATTGCGCTTTGAAAGTCGAACAGTCTTCAATCTTCATTGATCATTCTATCAAGATGCAGCTAGTGATGAAAGGATTAATCTTTCCTTGGTTGTTGGTGGTTCTTAGCATTTTAATCAATGGTAGGTTCTATTGCTTGAACTTTGTTATATGACAAAAGCGCTCATAAAGACCTCTTGAATTCTAGTAACCAGTGGATTACAGTGCAAACACTGCCTAGATCCTAGGTCCTGCCGATCGAGCCCGGAAGCAGTCGAATGCGCAGTGGACAACGTATCACTTCATCATAGATTGCTCGGATATCAAAATCCCGGTCTGGCTTCCGCTGGTGATGGCAGTGCTGATGGCTACAAGTGTTTCGATCTTAAAATGACATACGTCAGTCCGTTGACCGGCAGTAGCGTTCTGGTTGAAGAGAAGGGCTGTACTTATTCTGGTACGGATTTCTGCTCGGGATGGGAATCGACTGCCCAAGTAGAAAGATGCAGCACCTGCGATTCCGGTGATGAGTGTAACAAGTGACGAGAAGGTTGGAAACATGAATAACATAAATTATCAAGCAAGTGCATAATGCTTAGGGCTAATCTTTTGAGAAGCCGGGCCTTTACACAATAGATTTTCCTCATGATTTGTAGTTCGGTAAATGAAATAACGTATACATAAATAAAATGAATCTTTCCTTACGATACCGTTTCTTTACATGTTTGGAGACACAATCACGTTTATCAACCGATCACAACTAAATTTTCCACAAAAATCAGAGACAGCTGTTTTGATTATCACAATTAGCCCCTTGCCAGCTCCCAATTTTGAGTTCAATATGCACTTGCGTAGTTATTAATTCACATCAATTATGCTTAATGCCCAGGGAAATGAAAGTGAAATGTTCAGATCCAGAGAATTCCAAGACCTGGGATTCAGTAGGTGAACCAAAACACCTCCAACATCCTCCTTTACCGGCTGAACTGAGGAAAACCTTTGTAGCCAGTGGTGCGTCTGTTTGTCCAAGATTATTGAACTTATCGCCAGTTTAGAGTATCATTGCAAATGTGAGTAAAATAATTCAAGCTAAACCTGAACAGCGACTGTATATACCCATCACCCACTGGAGACAACGCAACCATCACAATGATTCCACTACCGCCGCCATCGCTAGATGTCACGGACAGTGGTCCAAAACCATGGAGGAGATGGTGTAAAGACTGTATTCGATGAAATTTGGACACACGCAATTGTTCGTAACTTTTTAGCATGTGGGTAAAAATTTTTGAAATTTTAACTGAATGTATTTCATTGTGTTGTGTCCATTGTGTAATGAGTTTCGTGAAAATCGGTCGAGTGATTTCAGTGATGGTTTCGAATGAAGAAATAGTGCGCCAACAAATTTTGGGCACTCACTTCGAAAACCCAAACGCTTCTCATCGATGGATCGGAAAACAGCTCGGAATCGCACATTCAACCGTATCTCATGTGATCAAAACGTTCAAGGACCGTAAGACAACCAAGCGGAAAAATTGTAGTGGCAAAAAACGTGGCACATCAAATCCGGAGAAGGCCAGGATGGTATTGAACCAATTTAAGCGTTATCCCAACATTTCGATCAGGGATGTTGCGAAAAAGGCGAAAGTTTCAGTTTGTTTTGTGCAGAAAACAATGAAACGTTCTGGATTACATGTGTACAAGGTCCAGAAGGCACCGAACCGGAGCGATAAACAGAACTCGGTGGCCAAAACTCGTGCAAGAAAACTGTACAGGGAGTGGCTCACAAAACCGTTCTGCATTGTGATGGACGATGAGACCTACATTAAAGCCGACACCAAAAAATGCCAGGACAGGAACACTACGTCGCCACCTTTAAGTTGGCCGTTCCGGAGAGTGTACGGTAGAAGAAACTGTCGAAATTCGCCAAAAATTCCTTGTCTGGCAAGCGATCTGCGGATGTGGCAAAATGAGTCAGCCCTGCATCACCTCTGGGACCGTCAACGGACAAATCTACAAGGACGAATGCCTCCAAAAACGACTTCTGCCCTTCTTGAGATCTCACAATGGCCCGACACTGTTTTGGCCGGATTTGGCATCTTGCCACTATGCCCGGCCCGTCTTAGACTGGTACAAAGGTAATAATGTAGTTTTTGTCCCAAAAGACGTCAACCCTCCAAACACTCCGGAACTTCGCCCAATTGAAAAATTTTGGGCAATCATGAAGGCAAAGCTCGTTAAAACTCCAAAACTGATAGAAAATGAACTTGAACTAAAGAAAGTGTGGTTAAAAGTAAGTAAGCAAGTCGGTCCTATCATTGCCCAAAATTTGATGAAAGGGGTCAAGGCAAAGGTGCGGGCATTTGGGTTGAGAGAAGAGGTTCATTAAACCAATGATGTCAAAACTTAACCATTTAGTAGTACTTTATTTCCAGAAAGTTTGAAAAGAATCGGGCTCAAGGAAAATTTTTGGTGACCTATTTTGTGTGTCCAAATTTCATCGAATACAGTCTTTAGTGGAACCATGATTAGGCGAATGGGCGAGTTTTGCAGAGCATCGGTATTCACTTTTTGAGTGACTCCAACAGCATCCCTACTGTTGATATAAATCGGTCCAAACCAGCTTCAAAGCAACCACTATCATACTTTGTGGCTGGCCCCAATGTCATCCTTACCGTTGGTGTAAATCGGTTAAATTCGGCTATTAGGCGTAATTAAAAATCTTGTTGTCCCAATAAAGTAAACCACCATAACACTTTGTGAGAGTCCCAAACGTTAGTTTGATATTGTTTTCAACGTTTTAAGCGCTCAATTCGGAATATGCCACCGGGTCGCTCACCCCTCGCAAACAACTTAACTATGACGTCGCGGTACACCTTCATCGTGCGCGGTACAATATTGATTAACGGCTCCGCAAAGTATAACTCACGTCTGAGCCTTACATATAAACGAACTAATTTAAAAAAAAGAACAGTACTACATATCAGCGACAACATTAGATTAGGGCGAATCTACTTTTGTAAACAATGGTTTTCGTAGTCATTTTCTCTTGAACAAAAGGTCACAAATACAAATTAAGCACTCTTTAAGGAAGAGGAGCTTTATCTCTATTCGCTGATATATTCAATTTGAAGGAATTGTATTCAACTTCCTATAAATTAGCAGATAAAGTGTTTTTTTACAAAAGCAGATTCGCCCTAATCAAATGTTGACGCTGATATTGTATATTGTTTTCATTAAGATCTCCAAGTCGGATCTCATTAGCAACAATGCAAACAGGTCTATTGTTCCTGGTGCAATTTTGTATTTTCATTTGTTGGTATACATCAACATATAGTGAAGAGCAAAAATCTTCTCTTATCTTTTAGTGGTGTTTGTTTCTTTTGGTGTAAGAAGGATATACAGGCAGGGTTGCCACAGTATTTTTCGTTTCCATCTTTGATTTTTGCCAAAAAATCTTGATTATGTGTGCAGCAAATCTTGGCAAAAATCTTTGCTTCAAACTTGTGTTGTAAAAGTAGAGTGGAAACTTGTCAGGTGCCTGAATGCTTATGCTCTTCTGTTGAGTTGAATGCAAATTTTATTTTGATTAACGTTTGCATATAAAAAGAATTGACAAAAATTGCCGATTTTTAATGGGCTTACATTCACCCGCACTGACGAAACTACCCATTCAGCATCAATTATAGTAACCCATGAGTCAGCAGAAAAAAATTGACAGCTCTATGTCGAACTCTAACCGTGATGGCGAAAACAGTGAAGCAACTCCGTTCAGAAGTGTGCGCGTTCGAAAACGGACATCGTGCGGCTCTTTGTGGACGCCGGATACGTCCGTTCTGGCATCTACAACATCTTGGCACTATTAGACAACAATCAGAGCATCGAAAGAAAGCCCGGTTCCGGACGGCCGACGACCCTGAGCGACAAAAAGCTCCAAAGGATGCTAAATAGGAACACCGAGGGAAAAGTGGAACAGAGTAAAAAGATATGCTTTTGGCGTGCGGTTTGTTTGAGCTCCAGGATATATTTTGTAGTATCCCAGGAGCGGCGTAGCTGCCGATGAAACAGATGGAATTGATCCTTACATTGTGGCTATGGAAAAGCTGGACGACTATTTCGCACTCCAGCGTCACGAAGCCCACGAGCGTTTTCTTTTCGGGGCTATGAAACCAGACCCGGAGGAAACCCTGGAAAATTTTCTGATGCGGGCGCAAGCACATGGAGCGAAATGCTACTTCGGGAAGTCATCGTCGGAGAGCTCCGGCATCGCGATTGTTGACAAGATGCTTCAATTTGTGCCGAATCAGTTGCGTGCAAAGCTACTCCAGGAGAAAGATCTTATCTTAGAGGAGGTGATCAAGCAAGTAAATGCGTATGAAATGTCACGTGTAGCCAACGATCAGAAGGGTGGAAGAAGTGCTCAGCTGCAAGCATGTCGGCCTGCAGATAACTTTCTGCAAGTTCTGTGGTCGTTCTCACGGACAACAACCTTGCCCAACACGTGATAAAACATGTTCGAAATCTGGGAAACAGGGTCATTTTGCTGTGGCTTGCTATTCATCACCAGGTTATGCAACAACAAGCAGATCAGCCAACATTTACAAGCCTAACATGTCTTCTCTCAAGAGGAATTTCGAGCAAACGTTTCGTTACGGTTCGGGTCAAGTAGTAAAGAAGAAACCAACGCAATTCAGCCGGAAGATACATGCAGTCGAAGAGGTAAGCGAAGAGGAACAATTTGAACCTATTGAGATAGTATTTTGGGGCAATGATCCGGATGAGTTGATTTGGGCCAGAGTAGGCGGTTAATAGAAATGCAAATAGACTCGGGAGTTCAATCTAACATCATCGATGATCGCACGTGGGAGTCGATGAACAGAAACGGAGTTACCGTAATCGGAGAGATACGTAAACCAGATCGAAGGTAGGGATTTAAGCTAGTTTACTTGTTGGCAAGCATTAAAATTGATTAATTTATTAACATAGGTTCAAGACATATGCTCAGGCAGATTGCTTGAAAGTCTTAGTTGTGTTTGATACTGAAATCGTAATTTCTGAAGGACACGAACAGATTAAAGCTGCGTCACATTTTTATGTGGTGGAAAACGGACCACAGCCTCTTCTAGGCAAGCAAACGGCTAAGCAACTGGGAGTGTTAGTTGTCGGATTGCCCAGTCAGCGTGAATCATTTCATCAAGTGGAAACGTGTCGGGCATTTCCTTGCATTCGGGGAGTAAAAATTCATATTCCCATAGATAAATCGGTGAAGCCTGTTTCTCAGCGCCTTCGTCGGTTACCATTACCTAAGTTGGGTAAAGTAGACAAAAAATTGAATGATTTGCTGTCCAAAGATATCATCGAGAGGGTATTTGAACCAAGCAGCTGGGTGTCGCCAATGGTCATTGTGGTCAAAGATTGTGGCGATATGCAATAGATATGCGGCAGCTGAATTAAGCAATACTTCGGGAGACACTCGCATTATCTACGATTGAAGAAATACGTTGGAGAATGAATGGTGCCAAATATTTGTCTCGACTTGACATTAAGGATGCTTTTCATCAGCTCCAGCTCGACGACGAAAGTAAACATCTGACCACTTTCATAACTCATCGTGGACTTTTTCAGATGAACAGATTTTGGCGGACTGCGAGAATACAGTGACCTTTATCGATGATATTGTCGTGACAGGTGGATCAGAAGCTGAGCATGATTTTGCCTTTGAGAAGGTCCTTAAAAAGCTAGGTGATTACGGGATTCTATTAAATCAGTCGAAGTGTGCTTTCAAGCTTACTGAGATTGAATTTATCGATCAGCAATTCAATCAAAATGGTATGATGCCATCCCAAAGTAAAATTGAAGCAATACACTGATAAAAAAGCAATGATAATATCTATGTGTCCGACACATGATTTTTTGCAATGCGATCAACAAATGATAGCTATTTGTAACCACACATACTTCCAATGTATACACTAGCCACTATGTGTGGCCACACATACTTTTCATTTGCCACCCAAACTCCATTTGTGTTTCTGTTCTGTTCTGTTCTGTCCCCCTTTTCATTTTTTCCTTTAACCTACGCCCTCCCCCCCCCTCCTCCCCCCCCCCCCACCCCAAATAATACTCAACCTATAAAACATTTCTTCTCCACAAAAAATATTTTTAAACCAAAACAATTTACAACAACAAAAAAAAAAAAAAAAAAAAAAATAAATGTTAAAAAACGAGTTTTAACGGGGTATTACATTTTTCATTCCTTTTTTACCCTACAATTTCGTCCAGTTAAGAGATAGAAAGTTTTTGTCTTCTACAAAGTTTTATGAAATGACCTAATTTACAATATCTTCATACATGGTCATCGATTTGAACCAGAAATAAAAAAGTTAGATTTATTTTTATATAGGTGTATACACCCCTTAAATCAAATTTGTTTAGACAAAAATTAAGTACTCAAAAAATGTAGAAACATTACAGAAGACATCAATGGGCCACACCTAATAGTTTCGCCGCAAATGCCCATGTCTCACTTTTTTTCAATTCGTCCCACTGTGCGCCTGGACGAATCATACGGACTACAAGACATCAATCCAGAAATTGCGCCGTCTTCTTCGGATTACAGAGATAGGGATTTACAGATGAAAGCGAATGGAAGAGTCGCTGAGGATCTACGCCGTTAAGCTAAACCATCGGAGATTGTTGTGGGTGATAGGGTTTTGATGAAGAATGCTATTCCTGGTAACAAGCTCACGCACTACGTTTGATCCCACTGTTATGACCGTTGTTGATAAACAAGGCCCACGAGTAGCAGTACAATGTGAGGGATCAGGAATTCGAGCCATCTAAAGAGGATGAATGACAGCGTTAAGGACCCATTCAACGAGACAACAGCCAACACAGAGTTCAACGTACCGAAGGAACCCACCTCTTCGGACCAGATGGATACAGGTTTGGCTAGAACAAGGATCGAACACGATGGAAACCAAGCAGCTTCATTGGAGCCTACTGTCGAAGACAAGTCACGAGGACATCTTCGTCCACAGCGGTTGATTAAACGGCCAAACCGGTTCGTGCGGTGAATTTAAACGAACTTATTTCATTATGTAGCACACCTCATGTGATTATTATTACTTTATAAATTTGATTCTTAATTTTTAAAATAAAGGGAGATGTGGTGATACGTCTGTGAGTGATCTGTGGAAAATGCTTGGGATCGAGAATAAAAAGATAGCTGGGGAACCAGCAGAGGTGTTTTCATTTTGGGTTCTTATCCCATCACAACTGGTGAACGTGTAGCTACATCCAATATAAAAATAGCAAGATTGTTGTGCATTTTTACAAAGTATTATTTCATTTCTCGTTATGGATCGTACAATAGGCGATTAAGACGAACCAACGCTCGCCCCACTTAGAAGAGATGAGTAAACTGATAGAATTTTTCGAGCAACACATTATTATTCATTGTTTGTCTTGAAGTGATAAGAATGCTGGAAATAAGCTGGTTCAAACTTGATTTCTTTCCATCTATTGGATGACATAAAACGGTTTGTGTTGGTTTTAATTCTGTTCTTATGTAGTATATGTTTACGAAACTTTCGCTACACTGAAAAAAAAATCTGAATCTTCATTGTGATGTAAATATCAGAGCATGTAAAATTGTATTCCCTTCCACATGAAGCAGCAACTAGCATGAAATAGTTGTAATTAAGACGAGCTTTTGTATACAACATTATCCGGAATGAATGGAATGTCCTAGAACTTTACACGATTTATAATGTTAATTTGCAAGTTTTGTGACGCTCCATTTATGTGCATGACATTGAACAGAAATTCACACTACTTTTTCGAGCTGTGTAGGTCAACTTCCATCAAGTATTGTAATAATGAATCATCACAGGAAGATACATGGCAGCCAACTAGCGAGCACTCAACTATAAACAATCTAGGGAGGGAGCCCTCAACGAACGAATAATGACTACATTACTTTCACCGACACATCTTCAACGTATATACAACAACTAAGCCATAGCAAATAAAACTGCAATCATCTGTAAACATTCGCAATCACCATAACAGCACTGGTAAACGCAATCTTCGTAATCATTTCCACATTTTTCCCAACAAAACTTCTACTGCCTGCGGAACAGATCTTCTCCGATTCGCACATTTTGCATTTGGTCAAGGTTGTCTCGCTGGTCCATCCTTCGCAAATCTTCTGCTGCATGAAGGTACATCCCGAAATAACCCCACTCTGAGCCACACCGATTTCCGTAAATTTCATCTCCATAGAAAAGCAACTGAAAGTTACATTTGGCGTTGATTCATCCAGCTCCTCCAAGGTTGGATTGCTTTCGCGCATGTCTCCGTGGTACTGATTGACCCGTTTGATTGTACATTCCAAGATCGTACTTTCATTCCGACATGTTTCCCAGTTCGCAGAAAGGTCACAAAACAAGCAATCCAGAGTGGAAACTACAACAAGACAAGACACCTTGTTATCTGGAGATTTTCGTTGGTGAAGTAAATCAAAAATACTGAACCTGGATTGAGAAATGTGAGAGCAACCAAAACCAAAACAACCGCGAGGCTGGACGACATTGTTTTCCGTTCGACAATTAGTGACTGAATGAATCTCGGATTCCATTGACTCATGTCCAGCGTCGTTTGATATCATCACTAACTACATGGTAGCATTTTATGTTGCTGCTTCGACTTGCTAGCGCGCGTCAAGATGCTTGCGCGGGGATTTTTGTTCGCACGAATTTGCATTTTAGCATGCGATGTGATCGAGTAGTGTTACTCAACTGACCACAGTGACGTAAATGGGAAATAATCTTATTTCGGGTTTGCTTCACTATATAAATTTAAAAGTTTGGTTGTGGTTCGAGCTGTAATTCGATGTCACATATATTCATATTTAGAATAATACTATTTGGACTTTTAGTTTCACTCATTTCAGCTCTGGGATGAAATTGGAAGTCGGATTTTTTCTGCAGCGTAAATTTTTTTTTTAAAATCGATTTAATATTGTGAAAAGGGCTCGAAAAAGTGTGTGCAAACAAATACCAATTACTAATGCTTCTCTCCTTTCTCCAATTCACTTCCCTATCCCATGGCCGCAAGCAGTGCCACATGACACGTGGTCTCGATATGCGCTACTAAAGTCAGCTTTTCAAAAGCAGAAACATCGAGACGACTCTACAGCAAAGGGAGGCTGAAGCAGTAAGTGGGTAACGATATATAACCCTAGCCAATTTTACTTCCAGCCTAAAGACTGCACTCGAAAAAAATGAGACACACAAAAATGATCACCAAAAATTCATTTTAAATCGGATACTTCTCAAATTTTTAAGGATTAAATAACTGTATATAAGCTATGTTTTGGTATAATTTATTTATTGAATTCCCTCCCCAAGCTGAATGCTCGTACATTTCTCTTAACACTGCTCATGAGATCTTGGGCGAGGCTTTGTCCATATTCCTTACACAATTTCTCCCAGTTTTTCTTCAAAGCTTCATCGGTTTTGAATGTTTTTCCGCTTTTCTTCAACTTCTTCTTCATTATCGCCCAAAACTTTTCGATCGGACGAAGTTCTGGTGTATTTGGCGGGCCTTCGGGACCACATTAACGCCCTTCGCTTCGTACCAATCCATTACAGGCTTGGCGTAATGGCACGAAGCGAGATCCGGCCAGAACAGCGTGGGACCACGGTGAGAGCAGAGGAAGGGCAGCAAGCGCTTCTGCAAGCATTCCTCTCGATAAATCTGCCCGTTTATGGTGCCGGTTGTAACGAACGGCTTGCTGTACCGTCCGCACTCGCAGATCGCCGGCCACAACAGGTACTTCCTCGCGAATATGTCCATCTTTCTCTTCCGGAACTTTTCCGAAACCTCCATGCGGGACGTACCGACAAAAAACTCGAGGCCGGGGATTTGTTTGGTGTCCGCCTTGATATATGTCTCGTCGTCCATGACGAGACAGCCTGGCTTGACCAGCCACTCACGGTACAGCTTCCGCGCACGCAATTTGGCCACCGTGTTTTGCTTGTCAGTCCGGTTTGGCGCCTTCCTGACCTTAAAAACACGTAGCCCAGCCCGCTTCATGGTCTGCTGGATGAAACACTTCGACGAATTGACCTTTTTGGCCACGTCTCGGGTGGAAAGGTTCGGGTTATACTTAAAGTACTGCCTTATCTTCCGCGTCTTCTCTGGGTACTCCGTTTTCGGGTTTCGGCCGCTTCCCGGGCTCCGCTCTATAGACTTTGTCTCCTGGAACATCTTCACAACGCGGGACACGGTAGAATGGTGGATTCCAAGCCTTTTGCCGATCCATCTGTGCGACTGACTAGGATTATCGATCACCGCGCCCAAGATTTGCTAGCGTAGCTCTTCTTGTTTCGAATGCACCTTGAAAACTACTTGACAGATCGCAATAAAATTTTGCACACATGAATATAACACTCTAAACTAGTATTACCCAAAATTTCATTAATTTTGACCCACGCGAAAGTTACACCCAAAACAAAGTGTCGCATTTTTTCCGAGTCCAGTCTTTAATTTTCTAACACAAGCTTCAAGGTAAGATGATTTCAAAATCAAGGTAAGAAAATCATATTATTTCTCTAAATTTTGCATGTATTTATACAACACCATATGCTGGGATAGAGGGAGGGATCATCAGAGCACCCGATTGAAGCGATATTGATAGGAAGAGTGGGACTGCCAACTTCCTGTTGATAACATTTCGTGAATAAAGGGCAGGCTCTTCTCCCCATCTAGTGGGACTTTTTACTAGCCGGGGGCTCGGTTTTGTTGTGGTTTCTGCGAACTTGTTTCTGGAATGAGATTCTCTTTAGACCCCTGTAGCTCTGGGTTGCGCTTAAGTGTATCTGCTTATGGGCCCACAATACGTTTTTGGCCCTTCATACAGGGACATGATGAAACATTTACCACAATGTAACCTTGAAACCGTTTAATTAAAACAGTCCAGTGCTATAGGCAGTTGCCTTGCTACATTAGATGGTAGTTCACATCATCATCAAACCAAAAATCCGGCTGGTGTTTGAATGTTTGGTTTAGTGACGTCTAACAGTTTGAAAACGCCGCATGTTTTCGTTGAAGCTAGTGTTGAGATCAATGGCCTTTATCCTTCATCCTCATTAGCTCGAACAATTCAAACAAATTTTCGGTTGATGCTCGCAATCGTTGAATGAAATCTATTAGAAAAATTATTGACAAACTACTGGTATTGTCTCTAGCCTCTCCTAAAAAAACGCAATCCTAAATCTCCTAAAAGAACGCATCTTTTCATCTGCCACATCGGTTTAGACAAAGGAAGGTCGTTATCGTTGACTTCGCCCATTATCTGTTGTGGTCGTGGGAATGATACGAATTTTGGAAGCCGTGAAGATTACTCCGTACGATTCTCGACAGCTGTTGATGATGGAGATGAAGTTTCAAGCTGTTCAGAAGTCGGCGATGATCCGAAAAACTTTTCGAAACTTTTTAGGCTAAGAAAACAACAAATCCATCCCGGAAGAGCAAAATTCTGCATTGTGATTTAAAGACTTATCAAGTAAAGTAAGAATCCAAATTCAAATAAATATGTAATGACCACTGCTCTATATTCGAACGACACTTTGGTTCGTACCACTTTTTCGTAATTACTTCCGTTATTGTAGCACCAGCTTACCAACTATCAATACAACTAACATCAACCAGCCATTAAACGACCTTGACAGCTGCTCCGAGCCTGCTTTGGAATTATCAACCGCTCCGTCGTCCACATCTGTCACGCCCAGCCTACTGGTAGTGCAATTGACATGTTCCAGTATGGTCCTATCCCATCCATCGCAGAAGTTGGCCTCATAAAAGGTACAACCCCGCTCGTACATTACAGCCGATGATCCTTGCGCAAATTTGAACCTTATGGCCAGCTCGTAGCATTCGTAATGGTAGTAACCGACTGGATAAGCCGGTTCAGTCGGAAGGTTTGGATTCAAGTTTTGCAAATTTCGATGCAGATCGGTGCTGATGATGGGGTTGCACTGTCCAACTTTGATCTTTTTGTCGCACGATTCCCACCCGGTTTCATCATTGCAGTGATTGCAGCTAAGCGATAATGCTGGAGGATAATTCAAGCGTTTGTGTTAAGGTCTTTAGAATGCCAACGTTAGTAGAATTTTACCTTCAGTAGAAATTAGTAGAAGCACGCACAGAACGCTGATCGTGTTCATGGTGGAGTTGAATGTAGGCTAGAAAAGTACTGACGTATTAACAAGTTAGGCTGACTTGAAAATATGATATTGAGTATATCAGCAAACACGTGTCAAATGAGAGATTATTGTTGAACAATTAATTGTCTTTGGCTGATAACAGAAGTGGTTGGTAAATAAACTCAAAACCTTTTAATTATAGGTAAATATGGTAGACTCAAACTTGATTGTCAGCTGGTCCAAGGTGATGTTAATCGGTGGAAAGAATGGTTGATTCAATTCTTTCTAGCCAAGATGAAGGTAATTCATTAGAACCGGGTCGTTAACCGAATCAAAAGCCCGCTTGATATCCAAGAATACAGAAGCCATTTGCTCTTTTTTAGCAAAATCTATCTGAACATCTCTGGAAAGCAACGCAAGACAGTCGTTCGTTCCCACATTGAGTACCTGGAAGCAGGTTGTTCGTCTGAACCCATTTGCTTAGAAGGAAATTTCTCCAACAACTTTCGAATACAAGATAACATCGCGCTGGGTCGATAGGAGTTGTGGTCGGACGCGGGCTTACCAGGTTTTCGAATGGCAATAACTCTCACCCGTCTCCAATCATCCGGTACAATGTTCATTTTCAGAAACTGATTAAACAAGACCAACATGCGCCTCTTGGTGACATCTGGGAGGTTCTTAGGCAAGTTGAACTTGATCCTGTCAGCTCCTGGACCCGTATTGCCACACGAAAGGAGTGCGAGAGAGAGTTCTACCATTGAGAAGGGTTGGCTGATCTCTTTAATCGAATTATCGGTTTCGCAAGGAGTCATCGGTGCCCAAAAAGAAGCTGGAAAAACTTTCCACTCAAACTTGAGGATCCATTGGTCCGAGTACTCCTCGTTCTCGTTGTTCGTAGTTCGGTTACGCAATCTGCCGTGTTCCAAAGAGTACTCATCGACGTTTCACGCGATAGCCTGTCCACAAATCGTCGCCAGTATCCGCTTTTCTTGGCCTTGATGAGGCTCTTAAGTTCGCATTTCAAACCGTGTAAACCTCGGTTCATTGCTGATACCACAATGGAAAAAGAGGTTTCCTGTGAAATGACATCCCTGGAACTGGTCGAGTTTGAGCTTGATGCGCGCTGCCTAAGATCAAGTTGGAGAGGATGTTATATTCCTCCAGTGGGGGAAGCCCTTCTACCGTCGATACGGCTTAATCTATGACTGTCCTTAACTTTGGCGAATCGATGTAACGTGTTAGATCATACGCAACGTTTATAGATTTCGCCGGATTGAACCCGGTGGCAATCGAAATTTTTATGGGCAAGTGATCACTACCGTGGGGATCCTGAATCATTCCATGTGCAATCCTACGAATATGAATTCGAACAAAGTATGAGGATGGACCAGTCAAACGTGTAACTTCGCCATTGTTAAGAACTGTCATATTGAAGTTGTCACAGAGGTCATAAATCAAGGAAGACCGGTTGTCATCGTACAGTTTTCCTCAGCCTGTACCGTGAGAGTTAAAATCCCCCACGATCAACCGTGGAGTTGAAAGGACCGAACAAATATCTGAAAGTTGTTTTCGGTTAATTGATGCTCTAGGAGGAATATAAACAGAAGCAATGCAAAGGCTTTTATTTTTAATTGTAGCCTGACATGCGGCAACTTCAATACCTGGAATTGGAGGAAAATTCACTCTATAGAAGGAGTAGCACTTTTTGATCCCCAAAAGTACTCCTCCTCCACGTGAATCCTCACGATCAAGACGAATAATATTGAAATCATGAAAAGGAAGATCGATTTCGGAAGAGAGCCATGTTTCACAGAGAGCGAATGCATTACAACCGGCGTTGTGAGCTAAAAATGTGAAGGATTCCAATTTACGAATGAGACATCGACAATTCCACTGCAAAACAGTGATCAAATCCCCGATCTCTTTTGGAAAATTATTCATCAAAGGAAATGATAGCTGCAAGGAGGGGCCACTTAATTGTCAATTGCTTCAAAAAAGTTTTCACTGTTGGAAGTATTGCCATAACAATGCTTTTAAGAGGGTCAGAAATTTCGAGGTACTTGATGATACCTTCGACAATGTCATCAAAGAAGAACAGCCCATTTGAGGAAGGGGCTTCTGTTCTTCAAATCGGAGCATCCGGGGTTTTGGATGTCCCGAGAGAGATGGAAAGTCCTGAGTGTAGTGCTACGAAAACCAGGTGGAATTGAATTTTCAAGGTGGTTTCCTTGAAATGGGCAAGCTGATTTTGAGCTCTGGCTCAGCAACTTTCCGTGGGCGGACGCGTCTTCGCTTCCTTGAAGCACCTTCCGGAAAACTGACTGATGTTCCCTCTTCAGCCAAATCAAAGTCAGGGTCGTCATCTGACAGAGGAGAAAAGGGATTCGTATTCACATTGGGTGATGGGGAGGCTTTTTTCACCATTTCGGCAAAAGATTGTCTGGAACGCTGTTTAAGCGAGCGTTCTATTTTTCCACACGTTGTTTGTACGCCGGGCACGACGAGAGAGCATGTGGAGGAGAACCCTTGTAGAAAACACAAATTGGTATGCTGTCTGTACAAGCGCCATCCTCATTTTTGGCAACCGCACAGGTAGTCAAAGTTTTCCCAACTCGACGTATTGAGGGAGGGCCGAGCCAGAGAAGGTCACACGGAACGAGTCTGATGGTGTAAGGTCTGTATCCTAAATAATCCGGACACCTAAAAACATGAATAAAACAAAAATTTTGCATTATATTTCCGTCGTAGTTGTTTATTTCAGATTCATGGGATGTGTTTTAACAATTCGTGAAGACAAAACATAGTTATTCGGTATTTGCATAAAATTTGCCATTAGGGTTTGTGCAGACTCTTCAGAAATCGTCGAAGCCGTATTTGTCCAAATTTGCTGGATGTGTTTGATGTCCTTGATTCCTTGCTTCTTTCCAGAAAGCTTCCGCTTCATCAGAGCCCAATATTTCTCAATTGGCCGTAGCTCTGGGAAATTTGGCGGGTTTGAGGTTTTTGGTACAATGTTCACTTGATTTGCTTGGTACCACTCCATCACAGTTTTCGCATAGTGGCATGATGCCAAATCGGGCCAGAACAAAGGTGTTTCTTTGTGACTTTTGATGAAGGGTAGCAATCGCTTCTGCAGACACTCTTTCTGATAGATCTCCTTGTTGATTGTGCTTGTAGTGACGAAAGATTTACTCTTTTTGCCACACGTGCAAATTGCTTGCCACACAAGGTATTTTTTTTGGGAAATTTCGATGCCTTCTTCGTTGTGAAATGCTCAGCTGTAGCATTTCTGGCCATAGCAGAATAAAAAGCCAGCCCTGGAAGCTGCTTGAAATCCTCCAGGACATAAGTTTCATCGTCCATAACAACGCATGAAAACTTCGTCAAATATTCGCAGTACAAACGTCGAGCCCGTGATTTTGCTGCCAAGTTCTGTTTGTCGTTGTGATTTGGAACTGTTTTTACTTTATACGACTTAAGTCCCAAACGTTGTTTTGATTTTTGGACAAAACCAGGCGACATCCCTATTTTACGAGCCACCGTTCGAATGGAGAGATTTGGGTTTTTCGTTAATATCCTTTTCACCTTTCGGTCCTATGTTTTTGTCACTTCTCGGTTTCCTCTCCACCGTCAAACGTTCCGAAAATGATTTGAGCACATCGTGAACAGTGGATTTAGGCAAATCCAATGTTTTTGCAAGGTCCCGTATTGACAAGTCAGGATTTGCCGTACGCCCGTACAAAATTCACTCGCGCACTTGTTTTTCTTTCGTCGCCATCTTGAATACTAAACATGAAATGTTAACATCAATCAAAGTTTTTTTCATCATAGACTCTCAGCTATACCACAGTGAAATTTTTCATTCCTACGTGCAATATTTCAAAAGTTACAATGATTTGAAGGTGTCCAGATTAATGTGGATACAGACCTTAAACTTTTTTCTCCCTTATTGATCGATACGGAGCGTAGCTGGCGCACATCCAGTATCCTTACTGGAGACAGCAGAGGGTTCTTAAATCGACCAACCCCCTGCTTCAGCAGGATCTCAGGGGTCAGACTTGTTTCGGTGACCACACCTTCCATTTCAATACCCCGAGCTGGGATATACACTCGATACTCGAGAATAAAGAGCTGAGAGACAGCAATCTCATTAGCTTGCTTAAGGTTGGACACTACGGCCCGAAGTTCATTATTTCGGTCACGGCCGAGAATCGTTGCATCAGATCATTACTGATCTGATAAACCTTAAGAGGTTTCGTGTTGGGCTGAAAGAAAACAACCCATGGACCAGCTGAACCATCTGGATAAGCACGCGATCGAGTAACTTTATGAGCTACCCCATCATTTCTCGCCATAGATGATTCATCTTCCGACAAATCATCCATGGCTCGCTCGTGGGAGCTTATTACGCTCAATCACTAATGCAATCATAAACAATCAAACACAGAAAAACATACTAAAGCTAAAAACAGTCTCTCTCTCACACACACAAGCACTCATCCAAAATTAAATTATAATGTATTCAGGAGAAACAGAAACAAAAACTTATCTTATACGTATCACTAATCTACTACTTCAATCGTACTTCAATTGTACTAGGCTCCGCTATCTGGGTACTTAGTGTTGAACGAGGGACTTCTAGTGATTTTGCTATGGCATGACGGATTTTCCACACTTTTATGCAAAATTTTTTCACACGCTTGTTGTTCTTTTGACTCCATTTTCAATACAATGCTTTTGTGACAGCAAACCGTACGTCAAAACGTTCACACACACACACACACACACACACACACACACACACACACACACACACACACACACACACACACACACACAAATGGCATTGCGTTAGCGGTATTAGCAACAATCAATATGCAACTAGCGTTTTGAAATTGGTTCACTGTTGTAGAACCCCTTGGTCCGAAGTACACCTTGAAGCCAGCACCTAACTATACATATTTGCGCCTTTGTTTTGATTTGCTGTGTTATTTTGACAGAATATTTGAGAGTGTGTTCGTGTGACTTCATTATTAGGGGCGTATTATTAAGCTTGGGACCGAGCTTGGGACCGATGTGCTAGTACTGACTGAGCCAAGAAAAAAATCGTATTTGTTCGGGACCTACTGGGCTTAGAGTTAGTCTATGGTATTAGTGACTTCTTTATATTGATAAATTAAAAAGATGTGGCCATTAAACCATGGCTAGATTTTGCTGTGCTCATACCTTATTGTTCGGCGGTGCGAGTTTACTAACATTTATGAATGATAAATATGATCGCATCAATTATCAAGGTGAATCCTGATCTATCGAGCCTTGCCTTACAAACATAAAAAAAACCTACTTCCTTCGACCTTTGTGGGGATGCAGAGATAAACACGATCCTTAAACAGTAAAGGCCACGCTAACAATCCTTCCCTATCCCCACCTGATTGCAAGGACGTGGCCTGCGCCGTTATTGGTTATAACAGAAATTGAGTCACTGAAACGTGTACAGTGAGAATGGTCGGTTACTCGCAGCCCCATTCAGTTGATTCATTGTGCAATTTCACTGATTCTGGTCAATCACGGAGTAGCAACCATAGATACGTGCAGTCAGTCAAGCTAAGCTAAGCTAAAGCTACAAACGGAGCTTGAAATGAAATGCCTGAGAAAATATTAGAAATAAACTTTACGACGACTGTTTTCAACGGGAAACCTAAATGATGAGACAAGGTTGCATCCACAAATAGATCCAATATGGTGCTTTTAGACCGACATCCATATCCATCGAAAATATTCGAATTTAAAAAGAAAGTTTTTTTTTTAACCTTTCGTGGCTCAGAACAACAAACGCCATCTTGAGATTATCGAAGCAAAAGTATGTGTTGTTGAATATTTTTCTCAGCTCATTTACTTTATCGGTTGCAATAAAAATACTCTACTCTGACACTGAAAAAGTCGAAATAGGCCTATCTATTAAAACATTTGTATTTCCTCTAATTTAAAAGAAATTGCTCGCGTTTACTAGTGGAAATTTTAAGAAATGTTTCAGTTTATCATTTCTTTATTTCTTCAAAGCGAACAATTGAAGTGTTAGTTTAAATATCCTTCACCTTCCAACGCTCGTAGAGTGTGTAAGTGAAGCGATTATTTTATTTGTTTTTCTTTGACCTGAACACGGGTTTACCACACAGTTTTTGTTCACACGGCTGCAAAATATTCCCAGTATTGTCTTGTGATATTTTAGCACATTGTTAAAAACACCGGGTTGCCAGGCGTGTTATTATTCACAAACAAACAAAGTCGCTCGATGAGTCACGACATTTTCTTCGCTGCCAGCGCAGCTGCGACGCATTTGAAGACAGAATTGGCACAAAATTAAAATGTGAATGGCAGCTTTCTTCACAGCCATCGAACGACGAGCACATGCAGTGAAGCATAGCCTGCCAGTGAACACCAATTTATTACGCATCCTAGAGTGGTGGCGCCTGCTGTTGTTGCTTTCACCGTTGTGGTGGTGGGACTAGCGGTTGATAAGTCGAGTGTAGTAGATGGTGTAGTAGCTGCCGGCACTGTAGTTGTAGTAACACTAGCAGAGGTTGTTGTTGAGTTGGCTGGACCAGCTGACGTTGTAGTAGAATTTACACTTGGGGAAGTTGTTGTTGCGTTGGATGGACCAACTGTTGTGGTTGGAGCTGCTGTTGTTGTAGTTACATTTACACTTGGGGAAGTTGTTGTTGCGTTGGATGGACCAACTGTTGTGGTTGAAGCTTCGGTTGTTGTAGTTACATTTACACTTGGGGAAGTTGTTGTTGCGTTGGATGGACCAACTGTTGTGGTTGAAGCTTCGGTTGTTGTAGTTACATTTACACTTGGGGAAGTTGTTGTTGCGTTGGATGGACCAACTGTTGTGGTTGAAGCTTCGGTTGTTGTAGTTACATTTACACTTGGGGAAGTTGTTGTAGAGTTGGCTGCAGCAGCTGTTGTCGTTGAAGCTTCGGTTGTTGTTGTTGCAGTGACACTAGCGGAAGTTGTTGTTGAGTTAGCTGGACCCGCCGGTGTAGTAGAATTACTGACCGGAGTCGTTGTACCTTCGGTTTGACCTTTGTTGCAATCATCTGGAGCATCACAAGTAGAGCATTGGACGATGGCTACATTGTTGTTCCACCCTTCGCAGAAGTTAGTTGCATTGTAGGTGCATCCTTTCTGAACTACTTCGGTGGGCTGACTCAATTCCAGATCGTAGCATTTGAAGACATTAATTTTCTGTGCTTCCAAGGTGGGATTGTGATTCACAAGATAAGAATGATGCGAAGTTACCAGTTCAACAGTACACTCCTCCGGTTCTTGTGGGTTTGAACATGACAACCGGTCCAGACACGTACTACAGCGCAGAGCGTTGATTGCTAGAAAAGATTTTTGATAGAGTTTTTCGTACATTCTACCCCAAAATTAAAACTTACCCCCCACAAGAAAGGCTATCAATACCAGTAGAAAATGGAGGCTCAAGATCTCTGAAACAAACTGCATTCTACTAGGGTTGAAATCGATATGCCGCGATAGCTTATTGAACGCCGTGAATTAGGAGGTGAAGTTGAAGTTTACACGAGCACTGATAGGAAACAGCGTTTTTAAGTGATCAATTATCTAGCCGATTGGTGTAAATATTACCGACCGTGTGTTATAGATAGTGGGCTAAGTACATTGTTGTGTCGACAAGTGTGGTGGATTAGGCCGTATGTCTGCCAGATAAATTGATTTATTTTAAATTGTATTGATTTTGCGCGCTGCTTCCTATTTCCCTTACATAGAACGTAGAGCCTCGCCTATCCTTCATTATTTGTAAGCTTATATCTTACCTATGTTCATGACTAAAAAAGCAATTTGTTGATAACAATGATAGTTCCTAATTGTTTGCCAGGCTAATCCCAGCTCAAACTTGCAACCATGGTTATCTGGCTCTATTGGGGGTGACTCATCGACTGTGGATTCCTTTAAGTCATAAAAAGTTACATTTTCCATCAGTTTTGAATCCAACAATCATCCACCTGCATCGCACGGCAAAATGCTTAGAATGTTGAAAATCTACTTATTTTTTGCACTAGCTTGTTCGAGTATCAATCAAGGTAATTAAATTCTTTGACCAGCCTCATAAAACCTGCCAAAACGTCTCATTTTCTAGCTTTCGCCCTAAACTGCACAACCTGCTTGAGCTTCGCCGGATGGGAGAATTGCAACAATCAAAGTAAACTAATGGAATGTTCCGTCGCTATGGTCAACGAGATCCACGAGGGACTGATTGATTTCAATCCCACTTTGGAGATCGCAGAAGATTCGCCTGCAGCGAACGGAAGCGTTCGGTTCCAATGTTTTTCGGTTGAGCTGGAATCGAAGGAACTACCCGCGGGAGAGTCCGATCGGGGCTTTGCTTCCGGGTGTACTTTCAAGCAGCAGAAGTTCTGCGAGGGATGGAGCAATATAACCCGGTTGATAAAGTGCGATACATGTGAGACAGAGGGAATTTGTTCGTTGAATAAGGGCAGTTGGATGTTCGCGAACTCGAGTTGGATGATGTTGGTTGGACTGCTGGTGTTGATAAATCCGCATGAATGATTTTGTTTTTGTTATAATATAGTTCCGTCTTCTTTTTATTCTAACCATCCATCTTCTATTTAGTTTGTAATCTTTGAATTAACAGAGAACAATTTTGAGATATATATATCTGACTAGTTGGCCAAACCATTGCCTAAAATCTAATGTGCAGTGTCAACGCAAAGGTGTGGGCATTTGGATATAAAAAAAAAAGGTTTAGTAAAGTTTGTTTGTTTGTTTGTTTGTTTACATATTTTCCAGTGGCGTAGAGGAGAACCTTTTGTTTGTTTGATTACTGTGGTTTTGCCGAGCAAAATACAATAAAAAACTTATCAACTACATTGAAAATTAATGGTACTCTAAACTACATACAATATTTTCTAACTTCAATGACGGTTCCAATACTCTAGGCAGCAACCTCTTAAAAACTACTGCCGATGTTGAGCGTATGATCACAGGAGGCAGCGTATTATAATTCACCACACAGTGAACTAATAGTGAGCTGGAATGTGTAGCCGAGTTGTTGGGTGGAATTATCAAATTCTGGAGACGATGACCTTGGAAAGGCAGCAGCTTTTGAAAGAGTGCTGGCGGGGAGTGGGTTTTGATCAGCTGGCGCAGGAACAAATGCGGGCGAGGCTCTCCACTGGACATCCGATCAGATTTTTATGCAGTTGGCTGACGGGTGCGCAGCGGTTCAATCCGTAAACAAAACGTACATATGAATTCAGCGTGACTCGCTGCCTATCCATGGAGCTGGCACTTGGTCTAACATGCCCAAGTAACAATTTTAGTTTTATTCCAGCCGTATAGCACTTCTCCCGGCTTTGTTGATAAAACTGCATTCAAAACTGTTTTGTCTACCAACACCTCCTTTATGCTTCTTAAAAGCCAAAATTTGTACAAAGTGGCCTACTCTATAGACTGCACAGTTGTGAAAACAAGTTAATAAAACCTTTATAAGACCACATAGATTTTGAAAATGTTCTAGTGAAAGATGTTATGATCCCCTGGGAACCTTCATAAAACCTATTGGTTGTCATGAAAACGTATGCTGATACGGCCAAATGGCGACAGCTGTTTATCTTCACGTGATGATTTCGTGGTTGGTTTGTGTTGTTCTGCTTTGTTCGATTTTCTGCTCTTCTGATTCATTTAGCAATAAATAAAATCTAAGAAAAAAGTAGTGTTGAGGGAAAATTTTGTTCGAAAGCAAAATATCCAAAAATCGAATTTTAAACAGTGCATAATGCACCAAATCAAATGCGTATTTAATTTTATGGTGAATATTGGCCCGGTAAGAGCCGAAAATTAATGCGCCTCGGAAATTATGCAAGTTAACTACAATAAAAAGAAAATAAAAACAAATATATTCGATAAATTAATCACGAATTTCCTTAAAGTTGATGGAATTCAATGAGGTTATCTAAAAGAATGCTGAAATTGGTTTCCGATGAGCAGTTCATTTGCATTACTTTAAAAATTTGGTGCATTTATTTTACACATTTCAATAGGGGGTTTTAATTTAAAAAAAAAAGATGTTTTCGTTTATATGGATGACGGGCGTTTTTACTAGTGGGCTGCAAAATGGTGAGTAGACACCTGGGATGGAGCGTGCGTCTACGCAACATAGCTATGGTCCTCACAAGTTCCTACCTCATGCTTCCACGGGTCAAGAGATGACAAAGACCGCCAGCTAAGGGTTGCGTACTTAGCTGGTAGTGCAGCCTGGGCACTGTTGTCCTTCTGACTTCAGCTAGATTGAGGAGGTGCGTGTCGAGCGTCTGTCCACCAAGGAGGTGCGGCTCAAACAGCGTCTGTCCTGGCATCCAGCGGCTGAGTAAGAAACGCTGTATCGCGTCAACTATACATTAGGTGGCCGCCGCACCAAGGCGATGTAGGCAGCGTGACCCCGGTAAAGAAGCATGCTGAAATCTTACCCTACCACGGAAAATGGAAGTATTCTTTATACGGTATATAATTTCAGATCATCCATGGAATTCCCAAGTGTTGTATAATAATTTTGAATTGTTTTCTTCCCCCGTGGCTATGATAATGCAAGTCCGGCTACAATTGCAGCAGGAGCAGCAGACATGCAGACATTACAAATATAATTGTTATTATCATTTTACATTATAACATCCCTTCACAATATTATTCAATGCTATTTTCAGCTTCGCATTTGCATCGTTGTAAGTTTTGGCCCACCTAACTCACGTTATATATTTGAAAAGATGGGATGGTTTTTTACATTTTCTTTTAGAGAGTGGATTATATACGACAAATACAACAAAAAAAATGTTCGTCGTCCAAAATAGTTAATTCAAAAGCATTTTTTTTTTTAAATTGAGTTTCCGTTTTTGGGCAGTAATCATACTCGTATGAAATTTATTTGCCTAAATTTTCTGTGCTATTTTGCTAGGGTGCCAGGTGATCAACTTTATTTCATTATATCACGTTGGAATTTTCGCTATATTAGAGTTTCAATCATCTAACATCGCAGCGGAAGAGGCAAATAGCGGCATTTAATTATTATATGTACATTATGTAGTATTTATTTAAAACATCGTATTATTTCCATCATATCATGACCTTCACATTTTCATGCAACAAACCTGATGTAGGCGGTATCTGGCTTAAACACGAAACATCCATTCAATTTTTGACATCTAGCATTCCTTATATGTCCAGTATATAACGCAGAAAATTACAGCTGTGGTAGGCTTTTGAAAATTACGGAATCTGTGGTAGGCTTTTGCACTTATTGCTGAATGTATGTTTCATTTCCGGTTTACAAATGGACTTTTTACCAATTCTGAGCTGATCTGATTCATGCAGCGCTGTGTGCCATTTGGCTAGTGTTTGATTTTACATTTCAATCTTTGTCATTACTTGATCATAACTCACAATATCATTATATTTGGTAATATTGTTTTATTGATTTTACTTCAAAGATGATTAAAACATTACTTATTGTTGTTTGCCCATTTATCTTTATTTCCCTTCCACTTAAATCTTCCCATTCCTAACTCGGTAGCAATAACTATTAGGTCAGCAAAAATAAAAGCGGATTGCTGTTATAAAATCAGCATCAAGTAGCAAATAGTGACCATGGCAACAGTAAATTAAAATGTATAAATGTTAATTTGTAAAATTTCAATGGATTTAATAAACTTTTTCAGGATACCTCAAATCAAGATTTTGGTGAAATGCTGCTATCGCTGAAAACGAACACAAACGTGCTTAAGCGCGGAACCACAGAACTCTACACTTTAACATTTTACAACATTTCTTGCATTTCAGGATCAACCGAATGAAGATCATATATCACAGATACGAATGCTTGTAGTATTTTTCATTTACATAAATATATACACCATTATATAAATATTTCATAGGAATGGGAGGGACCATCAGGGCACCCGATTGAAGCAAAAAAAAAAAAAAATTGGGAATGCCAACTCCTCATTGCTAACAGTTTGTGAATAGAGGGCAGGCTTTTCTCCCCGCCCATTGGGGCATCCTCATGTTAGATAGCTTGCTCTTTTGACCAATTGTTCAGCCTTGTTGTTGGAAGGAGATTCTTTATATCCCTGTGGATACGTATAAGTGATGTTGCATATCGATTCACCCAACCCCTTCATACAACGGCATGATTAGGATAATCAGTGGTTATTAAAGCTTGGTCAAGTCTAACAGAGAGGAGAGCCCATTGCTGTCGGACTTAGTTTCCGTGCTACAATGGTTGGTAGTACATATCATACATCATCATCATATCATACATGACGGGCGTTTTTAACTAGCACTAGAATATATTTTTTTAGATCTCAATTAATTTTTCTCTATTTTTAAACCAAACAAATCTTACAATTTTTATGTTTACAAACTGGCATGAAGGACATACACGATGGAATCCCCTTATGGCAGGAGAGATGGCTTCCTCATCCACACATACACACTTTGGGTTTGCTCAACAAAATATGCCAAATTAATCCACTTACCTGCAGTGAATCATTGCCATACTGCTAATAGGATTGCAGAACACAATATTTAATCAGTTCACACTGTTTATTTCACTGAAAACACTCTGAATTGATCAACTAGAGCTCATATTCACAGAGCAGGTAACTTTTGGTCCTCTTTGTTTACCTTTTTAAAGCCAGGATCTGCTTATTATTTTCTCACAAAAACTTTATTTCCACTTATCGTAGCCACCTGAACTCTATTTACTTTCACTGAGAGATTAATTATCATCGCGCTCTTGAAAACAGTAGACGAAAAAACTGTTTAATTAACGAGAATGGTGCAAAAATTCAGCAGCCGATCTCAAAACTACGCGTTTTGCCTTTTTCTAATTTACACTCAGCTTTGCGTAGCGTAGCAAAGCGCAGTGTTGTCAGCAACTGTTTGCGCGAGTGTGCTGGACTGATAAAAGTGTTGATTAACGAAGTAAAAAATGCCGCGTCTTACTAAAAGAAGCGGCTGTTTTGTGTGAACGGGCTAAAAAAGTGATATGAAGTTCTCTTGATCCCTTAACGTGAACATTCGAAAACCCGTGGATTAGTGGTTTTATTTAACCGTCAACTGATGCTGAATTTCATCGAAAAATAAGTTCCTGAGAAGAATCGGTCGGCGAATCTTCCGACTTTACAAATGACGTTCCTATACCTGGCCCAAATGATACTGGTTTTGAAAATCCCGGTCATACTTCCGAATCCGATGGTGAGTGTGTTTTTGATTTGCTTTGCATTTGCTTGTTGATTTGTTTGTTGTTTGGAAAGAAAACAGCTTTCATTCCCTTCATTTTCCTTGGAAGCACGAGCCAGGGGTAGGGGAGTCTGGGTTGACTTTTTTGTTATGGATATATCTCAGCGGAAAAAACGAAACTTGATACGATTTTTTCACAGGCTCATAATTCCATATTAACCCTTATGTATTCGACAAAAAAAAACTGATTACGTCATGCATGAAGTAATTCTTAATTAATCGTACTTTAAAACAAAAATCAAAAAAAAATATTTTTTGAAACATACGTGCAGAAAAAAGTGGACATGATGAGATTTCTAGTAAAACATAGAGTAAATACATACATTAACTTCCCAAAGCTCCACATTGAAATAAAGTAAAGCAAATCAAATCTATTCATTTTTATTAACATCACAAAATAAAATAATATCTCTTTGTGTTTGTGGTATGTACCCAAGTAACTTCAAAGTGTTTCAAATTAAGAGATCATTATTATGAGTAAACAACATTCAACAGGATTCGTGTGAAAAAATTAATAAAAATGTGGCAATCGAATTATGTTGTATAACATAAATTGTCATTGGTTGTCAGAGTTCAGTATGAGGTGAAAAGGTCCCTGGAATCGGTTTTCAAGCTGCAAAAATCCCATTTATTATCTCAGATGCATAATTTAAAATATTTTTAATACATTTAATGTTTCAGCCATCTACTCGAAGACTCATTCGATAGTTTATGATTGAAATAAGAACTGAACATTATCATTTAAAATTCACCAATTTTTGTATTCAACAAGATGTACGGCTTAAAATTTAGCTTGCTAATTATGCCCTAAACTCCCCTACCTTTAAAAAGGACTCTTATTTTGAGGCTTTATGCTTTTTTAAAAATGTGAATATTGTAGGGAATAATTAAATGGATGTACTGTAATTCACAAAGAAAAATTAAAATTACTGGCAACCATGACCGTTTTCTTCATGATGCACCAATACTATCATATGAGAGCAAAAAGTGTTTGCACTACTACATGCATGTTGAATACTAAGGATTCGAGGGAGTTTCTCCTGAAGTTCAAAAAATGACATTTATGCAATGTGACAGCAAGCTGGCCTGTCGGAATATGTAACGCGTTTTTGACGTTTATGATGTATGAAATCAATGGTTGGTTCGTTAGTTTAGGTAGTCTGTTTTTCTTGAAGCGTGTTTCATGGTGAAATAGAACGGTGTTGTCTTGGAATCATTATTATTTCATAATATTTAGAAATTGTTTTTTCAATAGTTGCACTTGTCAGAATTAAAAAATGAATGGAAATATGAAATAGAAATAGAAGTAGAAATTATGAAGTTTACACGAGATGTAATTCATGTTTGTAAAAAGTTGGGGAACGTAAAGAACTATCGTTCATCCCCTATAGATTTACAAAATGCGGTGTGGTTCAAATCTATCCATTTGAATCGAACTCATTTGACAGAATCATCTTTGCGGTTGAAACAACGCAGTAGGCCTTGCCGCTTTGACGCTAATATCATGTCGTCAAAGCCTCAACATTATAAAAAACTAATTGGACGTCATCTAATCCTATTATTTCCAGTATCCTTGCTCGTACTGGCTGCGTTTGTATTAGATTAGATTAGAAGAGGACTTGCAAGCACTTGAAGCTTTCAAATGGTGCATGCTTAGAAGCATTTTTAGCGGTGTATACGAAGACGGTGGATAGACTAGAAGGATACACCACAAGTTGGTGCAACTATATATCCCAAGTAGCACAAATTGTTTCAATAGAGCATTAAAATCTCTCTTGGAACAAATTAGGGATAATTTTCTTTGGCTATATTCTCAAAATCATACACAACAGCAACGAAAAAAGCGCAAGGGTGGAGCCTGTTTGCAACTGAACATTGTTTCTACAGAGTTGCAATAGCATTTTGTAAAACTTTCAAATTCTATTAATGGCGTTGCAGAAAAGTAAAATGATACCGAAGCTTAAAAGAATGCAAGGATTACTTTTTTTTATACATGGATTCGTTATCAACCAAACATTAGTGATCAAAAATACAAAGTAAACATGTCAAATGATCTGAAAGTCATGTTAGAATAAGCTTATTTTTAAACGCTCTCGGATTTATGGATAAATATTCTGTTCTACTATGAAAAATATAAACGCCCTTGAATAAATCCTCGAGAGAAGAGCATTGCTTCAGAAGTTGAAAATGAAAAAATTGTGTAAAATTATGTTAACATTTGGAAGAATCAGATTTCTGATTCATTTGCAGAATAATAAATCAATACAGGTTCATGTTACGTTCAAATTGCTGAGCAATTAGTGAAATTTAAAATCTCATTTTGCATTGCACAATCTTGGCATATGGCGTCTACGAACAAACCAAATACACCACTGACTAAAATAATCATGACTCCATTCTTAATTCACGCATTTATCTCGTGTTTCTATGATATTTATCCATGCAGACATCTTTAAGTTATAGATATCTGGGCAATACCAAAAATAAAAGCGGGTTTTCTTTGTTTACGTACACCTGATTAACTTAGAATCTAAAACTCATGAATTCCACATAATAAAATATTATTAAATTTAATATTAAATTAAACTATTTGTACGAAGGATATACATTACGTACTGAAAAGAGGACGCCTGACTGGCATTATAAGTAAAACAACAATGTCCCATACTGCCGTGAAACGCATATCAGTCCCATATGAATAGGAAATCAAGCAAAGATGGGACTGATATGCGATTCACGGCAGCATACGCCTTCAACAAAAGTGTTCAATCCATTGGAACAAAGAATGTTTTAAATGTCTGAATTGCTCGCATGTTTTCAATGTCTGGATTGCTCGCAATTTGATTATCCGTAATTTTGATCTAGATAACACAAAAATAAAACTCCAATTGTATTACAAAATAAAACAAAATGAGTTATTTCAATAACTTCAAATAAAACTGTTCCTTAGTTTTCTTCGCATGTAGATGGAAAATGTCAAATCGTTCTAAACAATTATTTATACTAATAGTGCAATTTAATTGTATTGTTAACTAGCTGACCCGGCAAACGTTGTATTGCCTCAAATGATATTTTTTGCTATTGGTGAAAAAGCCTGCGACATTTCAATATATGGTTGTCTTCATTTTCACGAACCATCATCCGATATGAATAGTAGTTCATGCTACTGACTTTCTTATTCGTTTCAATGCCTGTAAATTAATGTTAAATTGCAATAAATATGACTTTGAACTGTTGAGAATAGTGAAATTCACCTGTCAACGGATTAATCATCTTTATCGAAAAATCGTAACCATCTTCCCCTTGCCAAAAATTTAGCTAGTACTGCAAAGCATCGAATGAGCGTTGCGTCTCGTACACGCGCTGTAGTTGATCATTTCGGCGGTGTAGTACAATATCTCGGGATGCTAAATTTTCTCCAACAACGACTATGGCAACTTCGTCAATAGTTGGTGCGTTAAATCGTCTTACATGTTCTCCTGCAGGGGTTTTGTGTGCTCGGATTACAATTTTGTGATCATCGGATGGCATGTGGTCCAGTGCAGTTTTGAATAATCTAATTAATTCATTATGCTGATGCAAGAAGTTTTGCAATTGTTCAACAATTTCCATTCTTACCGAAGGATTATTTACACAACGTTGATCTACTTCCTCACTTGAATTTCCCATGAAATAAATCTGCAAAAACTTGTGCTCTGCATCGTTTACAGGCAATAACGCACCTGCCCGATGATAAATTTGACCTTGAATCTATAATTTTGTATGGAAATGAAAAGATTAAATAAATGGTTGGTCATGTCGATTTGTTGTACTTTTAATTAAACTGTTGCAAAAATGTATTGAGATTTTTGAAGCATTAACTTTCATTTGATCATTTTTTTTCGATTTCAAGTATTTGAAGGAAAAGTTGGCAACATTTTTTGTTTGTTCTAGATAAGTTTTGCTGTTATGTATCAGATTTTGCTGGGCAGCTGAATTCGCAATCATTTTTTCTCAGTATTTGCCAGATGAAACTACAAAATTATCGATGTTCAATAAAAATTTCATAAAAATCGGTTAACTGAAGACTTGCAATCGGTTTTATGTTTTAGGTAAAGATTTGTGTCCTCAACAATACATTTAGCAATGATTTTTCAACCAATTTACTACAAATTTAAACGTAATCTTTGCTACTACTGGTTGAAAATTTGCTCAAAAATGCAGTCTCATTTGCATTGGTTCCATAAACCTTGGCAGGGCTTTGGCAGTATAAGGTTAAACGAATTGATGCAATAGAGAGCTGTTAATGTAAACCGAAGAAATTAATCAATTAATTACCTTGAACGTGGGCATGAAGGTATCCCTTACAATATTTGTCGCCCCAAACGATGTCATTTGGAAGCAATTGTTGTATTTTTGAATGTTCAACAGGAATTGTTTCGATACATTATCTGTTCCAGACACCAGTGTGTGCAAGGGCTCTGGTGGTGGATTCAGTGCTGGTAATTTGACCTTACCACTTGCACAACACAATCCGTTTGATTCCTTCGGAAACTTTAACGCCTTGCAGCATGGACAGAAAACGATCATCGATCCAATGGCCACCGATGAGTCGGCAGCATAATCTTTTGCTGAATCGTAGCGGAATGCCAAGCGATCAAAAGCATTGGCCGATCGCCTGCTCTCTGGACGGTTCAAATTTTGTTGCTCTCTTGCGTCGGTTGAACGATGTTCTTCTATTCTCAATCGTTCTACCTAATTTTGCGATACGTGGGTTATTGACGTGCTTCCTTGTGTTGGGCCATTTTGATTCTCTCGTTGTTGGTTGGCTCGAATTTGCCTTTGTATATTCGCATTACGGGTACGACGACCGATGTTAGTGCGTTTCACTTTTGGCATGGCTCGTTCTTAATTCGAATAATAAAAATTAACATTGAAGCACAGTTGATGAATGAATTTTAAAGAAAAGGTATATTTTACTATATACTAACCGATTTTGGTGATTCCAATGTATTCAATCACAACCAAGATAAAACGCGGACAACTGAAAAATACATCACTTTATTGATTGTGTTTAATGTTAATTCTATAATTTAAACTTACCATTTCCTGCAATTCTGTGTCAATCTGTCCACAAAGATCGTCACCTGAATTCAACGAAAACAGTTGAAAATAACTTCATTTGCTAATTGATCTTCAGCCACCATATGTCAAATACTGTAGCACCGCACTCTAGATCCATTTCGGTGAGATCGTGTTAGATTTCTTCACAACTCACCAGCAATTTGTGATTTTCACAGTTTTGTAACTGTTACAGTGAATTTTTCCGACTTTTGCTATGCATAAATACAGCGGTGTCCAAGACGAATCCAACAAAGCAAAAATCTTGCCAAACGGTCCTTCCGCTCACGAGTTAAATCGTGACAAAGGAAACCCCAACTCATTTTTATTTATATAGAGCCCCCCCTCCCCCCTTTAAATAAAATATATTTTATAATTTCCCTTCACTTTTCTTTTTTTTCTCACCTACCTACCATACACCAATCACACACCACCCCCCACAACACCTTTTTCTCCAATACACACTTTGTGCTCACCCACCCACAAAATCCAATTTTTAAAAAAAATTTGTTATTTTTTTTTCCTGCCCCCCCCCCCCCCAAAGGGGGGGTCTTGAACAACCATAAAACCATCCTTGCCTTCAAAACCCCCCACATGCTAAATTTGATTCGATTTGCTTGATTAGGTCTCGGGTTATGATGAAATTTGTGTCTCATTTGTATGAGAGCGCCCCTTCCTGAGAGAGAAGGGGTCTCAAACAATCATAAGAACCTTCCCCAGCCCCAAAAATCCCTTCATATAAATTTTCACGTTGGTCGGTTCAGAACTTTCCGTGTCTATAAGGGTCTGACAGACAGAAATTCATTTTTATGTATATAGAAATCTAGCCTCCAAAAACCTCCATATGCTAAAAGTGGTTTCATTTACTTGATTAGTTCTCGAGTCATGCAGAAATTTGCTTTTTATTTGTAGGGGGAGCCCCCCTCCCCTTCAAAATGGGGAGGGGTATTGAACTGCTATAGAAACATTTCTTGCCTCCAAAAACCTCAACATGCCAAATTTGGTTTCATTTGCTTCATTGGCTCTCGAGTTATGCTAAAAATTATGTTTTATTTTTATGGGAGTCTACCCTTCCAGAAGGCGGAGGGGTCTCAAACCACCTTAGAAACATTTCTTGCCTTCGAAAACCTCCAAATGCCAAATTGGGTTCCATTAACTTGATAAGTTCTCGAGTTATTCCGAAATTTGTGTTTCATTTGTATATGAGCCCTCCTTTCAGAGAAGGGAGGGGCTCGAGTCAACTTAGAAACATTTCTTGCCTTCCAAAACCTCCACCTGCCAAATGTGGTTCCATTTGCTTGATTAGTTCTCGAGTTATGCAGAAATTTGTGTTGCATTTGTATGTAAACCCCCCTCCCTCCCCCTTCCAGATGGCGTAGGAGTCTCAAACTTCCATGGAAACATTTCTCTCCTCCAAAAACCTCCACATGCCAAATTTGGTTCCATATGCTTGATTGGTTCTCGAGTTATGCACAAATTTGTGTTTCATTAGCATGAGAGCCCCCTCTTACAGAGGGCGGAGGGGTCTTGAGTTACTTTAGAAACATTTCTTGCCTTCAAAAACCTCTACCTGCCAAATTTGGTTCCATTAACTTGATTAGTTCTAGAGTTATGCAGAAACTTGTGTTTCATTTGTATGGGAGCCTCCCTTTATAGAGAGGGGAGGGGTCTCAAACTACCATAAAAACATTTCTTGCCTCCAAAAACTTCCGCATGCTAAATTTGGGTTTCTTTGCTTGATCAGTTCTCGAGTTATACAGAAATATGTGTTTCATTTGTATGGGAGCCTCCCTTTATAGAGAGGGGAGGGGTCTCAAACTACCATAAAAACATTTCTTGCCTCCAAAAACTTCCGCATGCTAAATTTGGGTTTCTTTGCTTGATCAGTTCTCGAGTTATACAGAAATATGTATTTCATTTGTATGGGAGCCTCCCTTTATAGAGAGGGGAGGGGTCTCAAACTACCATAAAAACATTTCTTGCCTCCAAAAACTTCCGCATGCTAAATTTGGGTTTCTTTGCTTGATCAGTTCTCGAGTTATACAGAAATATGTGTTTCATTTGTATGGGAGCCTCCCTTTCTAGAGAGGGGAGGGGTCTCAAGCTACCATAAAAACCTTTTTTGCTTTCAAAAACTCACACATGCTAAATTTGGTTTCTTTTGCTTGATTAGTTCTCGAGTTGTGTAGAAATTTGTGTTTCATTTGTATGGGAGCCCCCCTTTCCAGTGAAGGGAGGGGTCTCAAACCATCATAAGATTATTTTCCGGCCCTAAAAATCTCTGCATACAAAATTTCACGCCGATCGGTCCTTCCGCTCGCGAGTTAAATCGTGACAAAGGAAACCCCAACTCATTTTTATTATATAGATCAACAAAAAAAAAAAAAACCACATTTCTCTAGCACGAAACACTTAAACACAACCCCCATCTTTTACTCTAAATTTTTTTTCCCTTTCTTTAACTTTATTCTTGCCATACAAACATAATTCAACACTTTAGTTTTTTAACGATTATTCCATTTCAAAACATTAGAACCCTTGCTTTTCAGATATTGTTTATTGGATTCTAACGCTCACACAGAGGTATTGTGTATTAAATTTTAATTTTAATAGGCCATTTGAAATATAAACAATCAAGTACTGATGCATTGAAAATTTTACCTTCACCAAAATTTTACTATGTGATAAATACATTAGGTTATAGTTGGGAAAATGGCAAAAATTATATATGGTTTTTTTTTTTGTGAAATCATTGACTTTGATTCTATGTAAACAGTTGACATAATTAATTTAACAACATAACAGCTTATTTTTACTACGCACAACTATTTACTCTAATTTTTTAGGACATTTTGAGTGATTCTTGTTCAAATGCTTATGAGCCACTACCATATAAATCATAGTTTATAGATGTTGAATAATGTGCACTTTAAGCCATTTGCTTTGTTAGGTCAATACAATAACAACAAACTCTAGAAATCAACGCTTACCGAGTCTGATCGGATAATTTATTCATTATTTTTATACATATCAAAACACATGTGTCGGTAGTGTGCATTTCATATGCATATTTTTCAATCGTCATCACTGTTTTGGTAATGTGCAATTGAACGTTGCAAGAACGTAACATCATTTGATGACTTTATGTTGCGTTCTAATTACGTTGCGCATGTATCAGAATGCTTCATTTTAACAAGAACAGAACTTATTTGTTATGTTGCACTGTAGGTCAAAATTACCTCATAATAAACATCACATGCACTGCAAAATATTGAACATGCAACGTTTTGATAAAATTTACATAGCTGCAAGTTAACTAAGACAAACAGGTCTCGGCTATCTCCAATGTTTGTTTTGAATGGTCTTAGCGAACCATTTGCGCAACATCAATGAAATATCTAGTATCTCGTATACGTGAAATAAACTCTGTTGTACTAAATATGCTTTTTGTTACTGCAGAATTACTAAAATGGAACATGAAAACCATATGTTGGATATAAAAGATGTTTCGTGTGCTACTTGGGACCTAACAAAAACACCCCCAAATTCCCCCCCCCCCCAAAAACCCACACTACACTTCTTAATATTAAAAATACACCACCCACACCTCTCCCAATTCCCACCAAATTAATTTTCCTCAAAACCTTTAAAACAACTTAAATCCCAACAAACCCAGGACCACAATCCTTTCCTCAAACTCCCAACAGTCGAACTGTAGCTATGAAGGATTCAAATTGAAATATTACAGGCACACATATGTAGCAGATAATATTCATGAGTACATGAAGCCAGAAATGGTGCGGATTGCCAAGTCGTTTCCCTATCGGCCACATTCACAGTGTCATAACGTGCCGAATGTGGGGGGAGGTCAGTGCAAAATCCGGCTAGCCTCTAGGGGATCAAATTCAAGGCCAACGACGGGGGGGTGGATGGTTATGCGATGCGCCTCCTACAAAACCCATTATGTAATTCACTTTATCACGTTATAAAGTGAAGCGTTTTATGAGGGTTCGAGCCTCTCGACAACGACGTCGGTGCTACCACCTTCAAAGTTCACGGTGTCTGTCGACTCGCACGGGGCTGATAAGAGGCCGAGTCGTTGAGGCTGATGATTGCTTTCAGCAAAGGTTCTCGTTTTTCAATGTTCTCGATTTTTTTTTCCTTCTTAAAATGTAGTATTTTCTGGTCGGTCTGGTGTAGAGTTGCAACTCGAAAAATCGACTTTTCACAGGATGGGGTGGACCGGTGATGTGAAAATTTTAATGGAATGAAAAATGAACTTAATTGGATGCAGTTATTTCAGTTTTATATCTTGGCATAACCTGGCATTATGATCTTTATGAAACTGATGAGTTT
This sequence comes from Aedes koreicus, assembly GCA_024533555.2. Classification (NCBI taxonomy): domain Eukaryota; kingdom Metazoa; phylum Arthropoda; class Insecta; order Diptera; family Culicidae; genus Aedes; species Aedes koreicus. The sequence goes on along the minus strand of JAHHFK020005763.1, from coordinate 25,052 downwards.
GTGTCATTGTAACATTCCTGTCGAAAGCATGCAAGGCATACATTGTATCCAACTTGTTGTTCTAAAATCAATAGCAATTTAAATTAATTAACCCAAAGAAAAGATATGTTTAGACAACCCACATTCCCACCACTGGGGCCATCTAAATTAATGAAATTCCAATTCCAACATCATCACTTTTCTCACGTAGGCTCCAGTCTGGAAGGCCACCATCGGAGGCGGTCGGTACAATTTTCGGCTCATCAAAAATGTATCTCCTATCGAATGCTGAGTTGTTGGTGTTTATTTTCCAACATAGCATAGGAGAAGACCACGGCGCTTGATTCGATGCAGAAGCTGAGCAGAATAGATAGAACACTTACTTCGACCTTGTTCACAATGCTTCGGATAGGTAGCATAACCACGCATTATCTTTTGACGTTGGTTCCTTTATGGTAGCCTCAAAAGCGAGACGAGGACATCTGTCCGGTCCCAATCCAATTGGACGCCATTGTTGGGAATTTGCGGATTCTGCTTATCTTGGCCATTTTCCCGACATAACGACGCCATCGTCCTCGATTCGGTAGGTAATGTTCGGTTAGTGGTGCCGCCATTCTCGAAGGATTTAAGCTACGTCTCGGAATTGGGTGTTGCTGTTGCTGAATACGAATGAGTCAATACTTTTGTTTGCTAGTTATTCACATAGATAAAAATGACGCATTCATGCACATCACTGAGTGGTAGGGCCAACATGAAATTTTGTTTCCCAAAGTCGAGGCGCCTACCGATATCAGATAACATATCAAAACATCGAGTCAAGGTCTTGTGGCGTGAGGCGAACGTCGATAACAAATGTGCATGCTTTTATGTTGAGTAAGCTTCTTTATAACCAAATCCAGTCATATAAAAGTATTTCCAACCGTTATAAAACTTGTGTGTTGCTTGGGTAAGATGTTTCCTCGTGCTAGCAGATGTGACTCCTGGCCTAAGAGGCAGCTCGCTGTATACGAATTTCACATTCTTAATTGTAGGGAAGATGTACCTATATTAATCTCATTGTTCCTATATTCATCCTACTTGAAATAAAACGATATACACGTGACAGGATTAGTTAGTAATGTTTGTTGTAGTTATTTAACGTAAGCAAACATTATTAGAAAACGAAACCGATGCTTCAACTGCCCAATTGTTTGAAACATCGTAGGATGAATATAGGAACAATGAAATTAATATGGGGGCAGTTTCCCTATTTGACCAACTTTGACTCCATTCCCAAGCAATTGGATGAGTTGGTTCACTTCCAAGAAATTGAAGAAGTTTCGAAAAATGATTTGATAAATTAGCTAATCAACATGTGGTCACACATGTTACCATCTAGTGCATTGTGTTGATTTTTGTCATAAATTTATAAATAAAATTGGAAGAATTCATTCTACAGAATGTTGAAGTTGAAACAGCAGAACATATACTCTGCAGCTGTGGAGCATTATTCAATCAAAGGATGGCAATATTTGGAAAGGGGTTACTAGAGCCCCCCGAAACTTGGCAAAACATTGAAACAAGTCGAGCCTAACTGGGATTGAGGAAGTATGTTAGTCAAAATCATCCGTTGATTCTCTGTGTAATCTAAGCTAATGATCATCCTTGTGTTTCTTCAGGTGAGCGGTTAATGCGATGGGATTAAGATAAAACAATATGGAAATGTGGATTTTGTCCAGTTTTTGAGCGCTGCATCATAATTAAATACCTGTTTTATCTCAGCTGTATTTGTTAATTTGATTCCGTTTGAATTCTTACCTGAAAGTATAAAAAAAAGAAAGTCATGAAAATAGCAATAAATCCAATCATTAATGCATTGACAAATGATGTTATATATTTTTTTTTATTAATCATTTATTTGTACAGGCTCAATCGAATCAACTTTACAGAGCCAAGTTTTCATATTTTTTTTACATTATTTATCTTATAACTAAAGTTAGGGGGATAGAACCGATTACTCGCGGCCGTCTCGAGGTTAATAGGAATAACAAATTACGGATGGGAAGATGGGTGGGAATTTAAAGTATGGTATACATAACACATTAATTTTAAATTCTAAATTGTCAAAAAACTTAAAACTATACAATGTATGGATTTCTTTTAACTTGAACATTTTTTTGAAAAAGAAAAAAAAACACACATACACAGATAAAAAAAAAACTTATAGTAAACATACAGGTTAAACTAACTACAATCTAATGCTAATGTTAGTCAAAAACACATAAATTAGTTGCATATACTCCAAATCACGCAAAGCCAAAATATCTCGAATAGGCACATTGGGTTGTCTACCTCGAGCCCGAAGGGAATCATTAAGCTCCGATCTGACTCCGCGATGCTCAAAACAAGACCAAATAACGTGATCTGCGTCCTGATAGCCTTGTCCACACTCACAGAGATTGCTGTCGCTCAGCCCAACACGGTATAAATGAGCGTTCAAAGAATAATGATTGGACATGAGGCGAGACATGACACGAATGAAGTCTCGTCCCACATCCATCCCCCTAAACCAAGATTTCTTCGACACCTTAGGGATGATAGAATGTTGCCATCGCCCCAAATCTCCTTTACTCCATTTATACTGCCAGCTAACGAGAGACTGTTGACGAAAAATAGGAAAAAATTCGTTGAAGGCGATTTGTCGATCATAAATATCGCCTTCTATAGCGCCCACAAATGATGTTATATGATGATACAAAATATGCTGTCATGTAGAAGTTACCTAATTTTAGGTATTAGCATTTTTTTCAGGAAAAAATCTTTTTGCTATTCGTTCGGTCGAATCTGTTATGTCTTATCGGGTACTTTTACAGGAAGTAGTTTTACAGGAAGTTTTTATTTATTACTTATTTTTTGTACAGTTCATTGTTAACTGGAGGCCGCACTATCTCAAAAGATAAACAACTTACCTTACCAATCAGACCAAGGCCAGTGCACAGTGATTCCATTCCATACAAAAGGCGGAAAAAAGTCTAAAAATTGATTTTGCATAGCTAAGTTATGTGTTTACAAGTCATTTTGGGCCGCTGATTTCAAATATTCTATCTAAATTTTCATAGCAAGCCACACTTCCGAGATATGGCCACTTTATGGTCCCCTGGAAAATCCGGAACAACCGAAAAAAAATGGCAAACTCATTAGTGCCGTTTTAAAGCAATAAGATGTTTTTCAAAACCATTTGTACATGAAATGTAAAAAGTACAGGGTGCGCCAGAAAATAATGCCAAAATTTGTTATATTTCTTTCAAATCCCATTTTCAACTAATTCAAGCAATAATATCAACATTTTCGAGTGCAGTTATCTTTATAAAGTCCTTTTAAACAAATTTATTCAATGTGTCCTCCATTTTTATTAATAACATCTTCAAGCCGACGCCGGAAGCCAGAGCATGCCTATCGGACGTAGTCCTCCGACATTAACTACCATGTGCGTGTTTTGCTTGACTTCAGGGTTTTCACACTAGGGTGTGATGTGTTGCAGGCTCGTGCTTCAACATATGCCCAAATCGAAGAATCCAACGGATTAAGATCTGGACTGCTAGGGGGCCACAAATCCTTCGGCCAAAACTTCATGTAATCGTTCAACCATTGTTGGGTTCGATTGGACGTGTGACACGGCACTCCATCCTGCTGTAGGACAACGTTTTGGTCCTCGGAGAAGTGGGCCTTCGCCCAGGGAAGCACTTGGTCCTTTAAAATACCGATATACACTTCGGTATTGATTTTAACTCCAGCATTAATGAAAACAGGCGGCATTTTCAAACCGTTGGACGCCACCAAGCCAAAAAGCATGACACCAGCCGGATGTTTGGTTTGAAATTTGAATTTCACTTTTTCCGGAACGTTCTCCATTTTCTGCGGTGAAATGAACCGGTCCGTGCGGATGTTGGCCACAGCATCGATGCTGAAAAGCTTTTCGTCGGAGAACAGGATTATCATTTTTTCCTTCTTCAACAAGGAAAGCAATCTCTTGGAACGAGTCACTCGTAGTTCCGTGACCCGGTCCGTAATCAAGTGGCATTTCACTCTAGCTCTGGAAGATGCATGCAGGTCTTCTTTGATGATTCTCCGAAATATTGGCTTCCTTTGCAAGTTTTCTTATGGAACGCACCGGGTTGCGAGCAATTTTTGCACGCACCGATTTGATCACGTTCAGCGTGCGTGCAAAGCGCGGACGTCCGCTTCCCGGCTTCCGCCGCTTTGGACCATCCTGCAAGGACTTTTTTATGCGGTAAACTGTTGCCAAATGGCACTCTACCACCTTGGCAATCTCTTTAGGCTTCTTCTGGGCGAGCAACAAACTCGTGATCACTTCTTTCGCGAACTTTTTGACGAATTTGCAATAAAACAAATAGAATGTTTGGATGCAGCACTTGAAAGTAAACATAAACAAATACACTTTCGACAGAAATTAGTCACTAGCTACATGAATTAACCCAATACTCAAGTTTGAACATTTTCGCATTATTTTCTGCCGCACCCTGAAATTGATTAGGGCTCTGAGTGCCCATTGAGTGGTTATCCGGAAGTTCCGGAACATCCGTAAAATTTGATAAGTTAGCAATTTCATACCAGAGCGGTTCCATATCATTTCAGCAACGAGTAGTTTTCATATTTTTTGATTTGCATGAAACCTTGCATACAAGTTTTTGGGGAAGAAAAACGCCGTTTTGCATACTTGGTTCGCCATTTTGAATCTAGCCTTACTTATGAGAAGGGCCTATGAAAAATGCACATGATATCTTCAAAAAGTTGTATCTCGGAAACGGTTTGTCCGATTGGTTTGGTGTCTTCGGCGAAGTTTTAGACAATTGTTGGTTTTGGTGGCTATATGGAGAAAATATGCACGGTAAAAAAAGTTTGGTTTTTGTGTTTTGAACTAAAATATAGATTTTCCCTTAAAAGTTACATGTCAATATTTTTTTAATCATCCTTATGTTATAGCTGATTGAAAATGCTATCTAGTGCACAGTGGGTTGTTCTGGAGAAAAATAGGTTACAATAAAAAAAAATTTAAAAAAAATTACAATTTTCAAAAAAGCTATTAAAAAAAGTCAAAAAAGTTTGTTATTCTAATTTTATAAAATTACATCAAATTTGCAAGCAAAAAGTACTTCGGTAACATTTTTCTAAGATGCACCGTTTAGAAGATATTACTGATTTAATATTGATTTTTTTGATAATTCAATAAGTTTTGGCCCTTTTCGGATGTACTCTGTGTTTTTTAGTTTCAAAAGTATTTTTTTCAGAAAGATTTTTTTTTATAAAATTTTTTTACACAACTTTCTTAACAATATCGAATATTTTGGCATCATTGTCAGGACAGTTTGAATAAAGCTTTGCCTTTATTGTATTTTCTGATAGAGGAATAAATGAGTGGAATTTTTGAGTTCCTTGAATTGTTTTTGCATTATTATATTGATTATTTAGCTGCAAAGACATATTTTCGTATTCTTCTGTAGTAGAATAACAAAATGACAACTTTGTAAGTTCTTCTTCTTTTCGTTTGTTTGCCCAATTAAACAACTCTCTTGCAGTCTTTATCGGGTGTTCGCGTTCTTTGGCTAAACTTGCTCTGGTAGCCATGCGTTTTATCGTACCTCCAATAGCATCGCATGGACCTTTTCCGAGCGATGTTGCGAAGAAATGCCATTCAGCGTCAATACCATACTTTGACTTAAATTTACAAAGGCTAGAAAAGTTTTTTCGGTTTTTATACTGTGAAGCAGCACCATCTGACATAAAATAATTTTTTTTATGTTTTTTATTTTGATCAATTTGTAAAAAGTTTATCATTTTATCAATAAACAAATTAACAGCAACTGAATCATGTCTTAGTTCTTCAGAAATTATAATGAAGCTAAAATGTTTAATTTGCATATTTTCAGTATAATATATTACGAAAGGATGGATTGTGGCCTGTTGCACGTTCCAATGGTGTGATTGAACTTCATCCTGCAAAATGAAGCTGTAATTTTCAGAAAAGTCACAAATAGCTAAAATTTCACCATCTTGCAAGTTTTTTTTTGTAGTTCTCAAAAAATTGGATTGTTCGGTTTTTACAAAATCATGTGGAATCAAACTTTCTAATTTTGAGCTGAAAAATGAAACAAACTCATCGTTTTGCTTTACAATAGTTTCTAAATCACATCTGTCAGTGGTAACCCATTGTTCGAATGAAAGCTTTTCAACAAAGTTTTCTTCCAGTTGTTTCAATAAACTGTCTTCTAAAACTTCTAAACTTTATCTTCTGGGTAGTTTTTACATCTTCGTAGATGGCAATGAGTTGTCTTATTTTCGCAAAGTAATCTATCCGTTAATGTTTTTAGATCATTCAAGACATTGTATTTTTTTAAGCTATGTAGAATTAAATTGACATTTTCATGCGTAGTGCAAACGCAAACGTTATGTGTTCCTGTGATAATCAATAGTTTACATTGCCTTGGCCGGAGGCTTGCAAATGATGAAAACCCTATTTTTACATTGACGTACATTTCATTAAAGCGATTAAAAGCTTCTCTCAATGTCATCATTAACAATCTTTTCTGAACAGCTAATCTCTTATTTCCTGTCTTTACGCCAACAAAATCTCTTTGGCCCGGCATTGCATGGCTTATATCATCGTCCTCAAAAAAATTCAAAACCAGTTCTTTTGTTTCATTACTCAAAGCTTTTCCAGAGCTTGAACCTTGAGATGAATCAAATACAGTATCTCTTTCCTTTCTTGCATCTGATGCCATATTTCTACTGGTTTTAAATTCGTCTACAATTTTTTGTACTGACCATGATTTTGGTAACAATGATAAAATTGATAGTTTTTCTTACCTTGTGGCTGAATTTGATAATTTAATTTTCATATTTTCTATGACTTCATCAAACTCGTTTGCTTTTTCTGTTTTAGCGTCTAATTTAAAAAGATTTCTTCGTACACCTTCGACGATTTCAGCGCACTTTTTTTCAGGATAGTGAACATTTTTAACCTTACCTAAATCTATAGGTGAAACACGAATAGCTGCTATTCCTCGGTTGAATATTTCGACGTCTACAGGCATCGTGAAGTCTTCATTTGATTGAATTGTGCTTAGCGTTGACGCTGATGGTATCGTGACCAAACTTTCATAGCTTTGCGAACCAGGTACATCAGGTATGGTCTGAACAGTTGGCATCCTTGAGCCGCCGGCTACGCTTTGTTCTTCGTTTTGGGTGAGGTGAGCTCTTGAATCAATATGTAGACGGCAAGACGAACAAATACGAAAATCCTTGGTGTTCAGTGTGGATACCTTGGAAAATTCAATTGATTTTAGTTTTTGGATGATACCATCCGTGAGATATCGCAGCTCTTTCGAACACTGAATGTCTTTGAATGGGCGAATACATCTTATTTTACTCATTTTGTAATCTATAACATAGAAAATATTTTCCAATTGTTAGTTTTGTACGAAAATATCACAAAACATATAATTAAAATGTGTATTTAAAACTTACCTTTGCACCAAAACGTGTTACACTTTCCTTTACAATTATTATGTTATCAACAAAACACTGGATCTCGTTCAAAAACACAGGATTATGAGCTGAAATTACTATAATCACTATGCTACTAGCAACCTTTCTGCATTTACTGTTTGGTAGATACTGGATGACTTCAGAACCGAGTCAGACATTATTATACAGCTCACGGGTAGAAATCATAGAATGCTGGGTAAAGACTGTTGGAAGATAGGTAGAGTTGAACGCTCAGGTATCGTCGAACCTTCAGGTACGAGTTTGGAGAGTTGGAGCGAGGTAGATTTGCTGGCGCAGGTATATTGTTATTGAAGAAGATTGTAAATTGTATATACCTGGAATGAATAAAGAGTGCGGCGGTTGTTGATTGAGGTATCAGTCGGCAGCCGTCTAGTTTGATGGAAGGTGACTAAGACTGCGTTCTTTTTATTTATTATTAAGAAACGGTCATCGACGGAGCTAGCCTCGTTATGGCCAGCGTGGCCATGGTGGACTAGTTCCAACAAAGACCATGTTTACAATCACCAACTGTACGTAGTACAGCTAACTGGTATCTAATTACCTGTATCTAATACTTGTTAGCACGTTTTCAGCACAACGCACCAAAAATCACTTGAAGAAATCATTGTTCCTGATAGTGGGATTTTGTAACTTGTTTTTCAAAATACTTTTAAGGCAGAGAATTTCACTCGAATCTTTAAGTTGTCAGTGTCATTTTAACTCAAAATTTTCCAATCTTTCCGAAAAAAATACTTTTGAAACTGAAAAAATACGGAGTACATCCGAAAAGGGCCAAAACTTATTAAGTTATCAAAAAAATCAATATTAAATCAGTAATATCTTCTAAACGGTGCATCTTAGAAAAATGTTACCGAAGTACTTTTTGCTTGCAAATTTGATGTACTTTTATAAAATTAGGGTGACAAACTTTTTTGACTTTTCTTAATAGCTTTTTTGAAAATTGTAATTTAAAAAAAAAATTTTTTTTTCATTGTAACCTATTTTTCTCCAGAACAACCCACTGTGCACTAGATAGCATTTTCAGTCAGCTATAACATAAAGATAATTAAAAAAATATTGACATGTAACTTTTAAGGGAAAATCTATATTTTAGTTCAAAACACAAAAACCAAACTTTTTTTTACCGTGCATATTTTCTCCATATAGCCACCAAAACCAACAATTGTCTAAAACTTCGCCGAAGACACCAAACCAATCGGACAAACCGTTTCCGAGATACAATTTTTTGAAGATATCATGTGCATTTTTCATAGGCCCTTCTCATAAGTAAGGCTAGATTCAAAATGGCGAACCAAGTATGCAAAACGGCGTTTTTCTTCCCCAAAAACTTGTATGCAAGGTTTCATGCAAATCAAAAAATACAAAAAATAAAAACTGGAAAAATTTCCCACTTGTTCGTGGAATCGCTCACAACAAAAACTCTCTATTTTTTTTTTTTTTTCTTCTTCAAAAAAAAATATATATTTTCTTTTTTTTTTATCATTATTACTTTTCATTATAAAATAAAATAGAAACAAAAAACAAAAGAAAAAAAAAATATAATAAAAAAAAAAAATTATAACACAACAGCAGAGCCAATTTACTATTTTGAAGAAAAAAAAAAAAAAAAAAAAAAAGTAATAGTGTTAAAAAAAAGAATAAAAATAAAAAATGAAAACTAGGACAAAAAACAAACACAGAAAAGCCCAGTTTTTATTATTTTGGTGGCGACTAGTATATTCATGTAAATTTCATTTAAGAAAATTCAGACGATTTTACGTTAAGTCATTATAATGATTGCAATGATTTATGCAAAATTTGTGCATTCATCTATTTTACGCCTCTTACAAAAGAAGGGTAAACAAATCGCTTCAAAAATCGTAAAATTTCCCCTCTTTTAATTCCAAGCCAAAGCCATATTGTTTGCACTCTTTCATGCGCCATACAAAAATGTTTGCAATCTTTCATACAACAGGCTCAATTCAGGCGTTTCATACAACAGGCTAAAATCTGGCTTAAGTTTGCATGAAATATCCCATTATTTTCTGACAAATCTAGCAGAAACTTCAATGTTTCTTTTTATCTGTGTACCATTCAACTCAGCTTATCAAGATCGCAGTTTTCGGGTTTGAAATAACAGCTTCAGGAAGATAAACAGTATCAAAACTTCATCAGCAATCTTTCTGCGACGCAGAAAACATGGTGAAATGAATTTAAGATTAATTTGAAATGACAACAATAACTGAGATTTATCACTTCAAAAATACAATGTGCCAGTACATGTTTCCAAGTAGCCAGAACATAGGATCGATTCGCCTTAGGCATCTCGGGCCTTGAATCAGCAGTCGGTTTCCCAAGCAATCTATATTTTTTCTTTCTCAAAATGTATGGTAAAAATCGCGTCGCTCTAAAACGAAAGTGATACACAAAACTTCAGACATTCTGGGTGATCTGGAGGACTATGCAGTGATTAGTCGAAATCACAAAAGGAGTAACTAAAGTGAATTCATTCTCACATTACATGTAAATTTACATCAAAATGAAAAAATAAATTTATACAAGTATCGTGTGATCTTACATTTTTTCCCTGGAAGAAACAGGAATACGAGATCGGATGAGGATATTGAAGTCCTGGAAACTTGATAACATTACCATTGCACTTATTTTTGAGTTCTCATGTTATTTTATGTGTCACGTGATGGGGTTTGATCTGAGTGAGAAATTGGCCACTTCCCCGGGGGTATCTCCAAAACCAGTCAACCAATTTTAATAAAATTCGTATGGGATCACAGTACCTTTCATTTGGCGGTTGTTTCATTCAAATCGGTTCAGTAGTTGCTTTGGAAACTGAGTTAGAAATTTCGTTCCACACACACACTACACACTACCAAAATGACATGTAAATTTCTGTCCCCTGAGACCGACACATGCAAGCGTCCCTTAGCACATAAGAATGAGTGAAAAGAGATGAGGAACTTAATTAAATCAAACACATCTTAGAACTTAAAACACATTTAGAACTTAGAATGATGTAACTTTTGACATATAAATCTTGCCGATATCTTTTACCGTTAGTGAGTTATTTTCGATTTTCTCATAAAACTACAACCTTTTCAAATGTGTTTTACTCAATTTAAAACAATAACTGTTACCGTTGGGATGGAAAATCTTTTGTAGTATGCCCAATAAAAATAGTTTATAATTTGATTACCTAGTAAATAATGGAATATATATGTATTTGATGTTTAGTTATTGTTATTTGTTAATATTTGTTAGAACTATTATTGCATGCACACTTAAATAAAACCTAGAATGACTTAATAGGAACAAAATTTGTAAAATCGTAAGTTTAGTACACACATAACAACACAACACAATTCTCCGTTTGAATCTTTGGTACCACGTTAATCTTCAGCTGGACCGTCTCCTCCAGTGATCTCTTGGAAAATGGGCTGAGGCCAGGTCCAGCCAAAAGACCACATCCTCCTACGCGTGATACTTCTCGACGGAGTTGTTTCTGCAGGCAATTCGTACTGTTTATCGCCCCGTTCACCACAAGCCTCGAAGGAAAGAACAGGGGATTTGACATTCCCTTCTCGCTGATCGTCAGCCACAGAAAGACCTTCATTGGGAACTTGGTGTGGGAGATATAGTTTACGATAACGCCTTGGTGAAGGTACCACGACGTCGCACTTTGCTGGAAAGATGTTTTTCACCGGACCATCAGCCACTCCTTCTGCTTGGTGGCCTGCTGCTCAGACACGGCCGGCCTCTACTGACGCTTCCGCATAACAATGTCCATCTTGGAAAAGTAGGAAAATGTAAACTATCTAAAATAAAGAAAAAATTAAACACTTTTTCAAACTGTCGATAACTCCTCTAAATTCCACTAGAAAAATCTTACCATTCGACAGATAGGCCTATTTTGTCTGTGACTTACAAACTTCATTAAAAAAAGTCCATGTTGTCTTAGAACATCTGCATCGTTTGGCCGGTTTTATCAACCACTACAGGGTTGCTATGATTGGCGATTCATAGGTAGATTACCACCAAATGGCATGGTAATCGTATGCAAAATTTTCTATCACAAATCTCATTCCAGATCCTTCCGACGTTAGATTTCTTAACCTTTTAGAACATGAACCGCATCCATTAACTACCATCATATATCTGGTTGCGATTATAGATGTTGAGGCCTTTACTCCAGGAAATTTTTTAGAAGAACATGATCAGCATTGATAGTATCACACTCTGCTTTCTTTAAATTGCTACGTCGTAGTACGTTTATTTGGAGGCACTGAAAGAGGTGTTATACTGACGGCTTTAGCAGCAATTCACTCTTAGATCTACAAATACCTGATATCAAATAATTTAAGAAAACAACAAAAAGTGCACTTTTCATTTGCTTGACAATTCTTTCATTGTTGTTTATTCTCTGATTGTCATTGATTAAACATCAAATACTCATACCTTTACAGTTAGTATCATTAATAATCTTATTTTTCGCATCATTCTCGAAAAGGGTGAGTGTTTTGATCAATAATATGTCCTTATGCTTCAGGTGCAAAAACTTCCACATTCAAATATAAATTTTAACTAGCTGAGGGCTACTACGCCTGCAACTAAATGATGCCTGCAACTGGCACGTTTATGGTTGTTTTTCGGAATAATTTTTTTTCTTGGCTAAGCAGGGGTTCAAACTTCTTTCAGAACATGCTTCTTACCCGAGAAATACACATTTTGTGTTTTAGTAACCTGGATAGTTCTCATGTTTAGTAGAAATTTATGTTTCATTTGTATTCTCATGTGTTTCATTTGTTTCTCAAACCATCATACAATCATTGCTTTCAAAACCCCCCCACATGCCAAATTTGGTTCCATTTGCTTGATTAGTTCTCGAGTTATGCAAACATTTGTGTTTCATTTATATGAAAGCCCCCCCCCAGAAAGGGGTGGAGGTTTGAACCACCATAGAAACATTCTTGCCTTCAAAACCCCCAACATGCCAAATTTGGTACGATTTGCTTGATTGGTTCTCGAGTTATGCAGAAATTTGTGTCTCATTTGTATGAGAGCCCCCCCTTCCTGAAAGAGAAGAGGTCTCAAGCAATCATAAGAACCTTCTTCAGCCCCAAAAACCCCTGTATACAATTATTTTCGCTGATCGGTTCAGAACTTTCCGATTTTATAAGGGTCAGATAGACAGACAGAATTTATTTTAATATATATGGATAAATCCTGCCTTTAAAAACCCCCATATGCCAAATGTGGTTTCATTTGCTTGATTAGTTCCGGGGTTATGCAGAAATTTGTGTTTAGTTTGTATGGGAGCCCCTCCCCTTCAAAAGGGGGAGGGGTCTTGAACTACCATAGAAATATTCATTGCCTCCAAAAACCTCAACATGCCAAATTTGGTTTCATTTGCTTCATTGGCTCTCGAGTTATGCTAAAAATTGTGTTTCATTTGTATGGGAGTCTCTCCTTACAGAAAGCGGAAGGGTCTCAAACCACCAAGGAATATTTCTCTCTCAAAAACCTCCACCTGCTGAACTTGGTTTCATATGCTTGATTAGTTCAAAAGTAATGCACCAATTTCTGTTTCATTTGTATGGGAGCCCCCTTTTCAGAAAGAAGAGGGGTTTCAAGTCACCTTAGAAACATCTTTTGCCGTCAAAAACCTCCACACGTCAAATTTGGTTCAATATGCTTGATTAATTCTCGAGTTATGCAGATATTCATGTTTCATTTGTATGGGAGACCCCTCAAATCAGAGTGCGGAGGGGTCTCAAACCACAATAGAGCGATTCCACGAACAAGTGGGAAATTTTTCCAGTTTTTATTTTTTGTATTTTTTGATTTGCATGAAACCTTGCATACAAGTTTTTGAGGAAGAAAAACGCCGTTTTGCATACTTGGTTCGCCATTTTGAATCTAGCCTTACTTATGAGAAGGGCCTATGAAAAATGCACATGATATCTTCAATAAATTGTATCTCGGAAACGGTTTGTCCGATTGGTTTGGTGTCTTCGGCGAAGTTTGAGACAATTGTTGGTGCTATATGGAGAAAATATGCACGGTAAAAAAAGTTTGGTTTTTGTGTTTTGAACTAAAAAATAGATTTTCCCTTAAAAGTTACATGTCAATAATTTTTTAATTATCCTTATGTTATAGCTGACTGAAAATGCTATCTAGTGCACAGTGGGTTGTTCTGGAGAAAAATAGGTGTTAATGAAAAAAAATTTTTTTTTTAAATTACAATTTTCAAAAAAGCTATTAAGAAAAGTCAAAAAAGTTTGTCACCCTAATTTTATGAAAGAACATCAAATTTGCAAGCAAAAAGTACTTCGGTAACATTTTTCTAAGATGCACCGTTTAGAAGATATTACTGATTTAAAAGTGATTTTTTTGATAACTTAATAAGTTTTTGAGTTAAAATGACACTGACAGCTTAAAGATTCGAGTGAAATTCTCTGCCTTAAAAGTATTTTGAAAAACAAGTTACAAAATCCCACCATCAGGAACAATGATTTCTTCAAGTGATTTTTGGTGCGTTGTGCTGAAAACGTGCTAACAAGTATTAGATACAGGTAATTAGATACCAGTTAGCTGTACTACGTACAGTTGGTGATTGTAAACATGGTCTTTGTTGGAACTAGTCCACCATGGCCACGCTGGCCATAACGAGGCTAGCTCCGTCGATGACCGTTTCTTAATAATAAATAAAAAGAACGCAGTCTTAGTCACCTTCCATCAAACTAGACGGCTGCCGACTGATACCTCAATCAACAACCGCCGCACTCTTTATTCATTCCAGGTATATACAATTTACAATCTTCTTCAATAACAATATACCCACGCCAGCAAATCTACCTCGCTCCAACTCTCCAAACTCGTACCTGAAGGTTCGACGATACCTGAGCGTTCAACTCTACCTATCTTCCAACAGTCTTTACCCAGCATTCTATGATTTCTACTCGTGAGCTGTATAATAATGTCTGACTCGGTTCTGAATTCATCCAGTATCTACCAAACAGTAAATGCAGAAAGGTTGCTAGTAGCATAGTGATTATAGTAATTTCAGCTCATAATCCTGTGTTTTTGAACGAGATCCAGTGTTGTTTGATAACATAATAATTGTAAAGGAAAGTGTAACACGTTTTGGTGCAAAGGTAAGTTTTAAATACACATTTTAATTATATGTTTTGTGATATTTTCGTACAAAACTAACAATTGGAAAATATTTTCTATGTTACAGATTACAAAATGAGTAAAATAAGATGTATTCGCCCATTCAAAGACATTCAGTGTTCGAAAGAGCTGCGATATCTAACGGATGGTATCATCCAAAAACTAAAGCTTTGAGTAATGGAACAAAAGAACTGGTTTTGAATTTTTTTTGAGGACGATGATATAAGCCGTGCAATGCCAGGCCAAAGAGATTTTGTTAGCGTAAAGACAGGAAATAAGAGATTAGCTGTTCAGAAAAGATTGTTAATGATGACATTGAGAGAAGCTTTTAATCGCTTTAATGAAATGTACGTCAATGTAAAAATAGGGTTTTCATCATTTGCAAGCCTCCGGCCAAGGCAATGTAAACTATTGACTATCACAGGAACACATAATGTTGTAATGTGTCAATTTAATTCTACATAGCTTAAAAAAATACAATGTCTTGAATGATCTAAAAACAACGAATAGATTACTTTGCGAAAATAAGACAACTCATTGCCATCTACGAAGATGTAAAAACTGCCCAGATACCTCAGTTTTAGAAGACAGTTTATTGAAACAACTGGAAGAAAACTTTGTTGAAAAGCTTTCATTCGAACAATGGGTTACCACTGACAGATGTGATTTAGAAACTATTGTAAAGCAAAACGATGAGTTTGTTTCATTTTTCAGCTCAAAATTAGAAAGTTTGATTCCGCATGATTTTGTAAAAACCGGAACAATCCAATTTTTTGAAAACTACAAAACAAAACTTGCAAGATGGTGAATTTTTAGCTATTTGTGACTTTTCTGAAAATTACAGCTTCATTTTGCAGGATGAAGTTCAATCACACCATTGGAACGTGCAACAGGCCACAATCCATCCTTTCGTAATATATTATACTGAAACTATGCAAATTAAACATTTTAGCTTCATTATAATTTCTGAAGAACTAAGACATGATTCAGTCGCTGTTAATTTTTTTATTGATAAAATGATAAACTTTTTACAAATAGATCAAAATAAAAACATTAAAAAAAATTATTTTATGTCAGATGGTGCTGCTTCACAGTATAAAAACCGAAAAAACTTTTCTAGCCTTTGTAAATTTAAATTAAAGTATGGTAGTGACGCTGAATGGCATTTCTTCGCAACATCGCACGGAAAAGGTCCATGCGATGCTATTGGAGGTACGATAAAACGCATGGCTAGAAAAATTTAGCCAAAGAACGCGAACACCATCCGAAAAGACTGCAAAAGTTGTTTAATTATCAAAAAAAATCGAATATTAAGAAGTAATATCTTCAAACGGTTAGAACAACCCACTGTGCACTAGATAGCATTTTCAGTCAGCTATAACATAAGAATAATTAAAAAATTATTGACATGTAACTTTTAAGGGAAAATCTATATTTTAGTTCAAAACACAAAAACCAAACTTTTTTTTACCGTGCATATTTTTTCCATATAGCACCAACAATTGTCTAAAACTTCGCCGAAGACACCAAACCAATCGGACAAACCGTTTCCGAGATACAATTTTTTGAAGATATCATGTGCATTTTTCATAGGCCCTTCTCATAAGTAAGGCTAGATTCAAAATGGCGAACCAAGTATGCAAAACGGCGTTTTTCTTCCCCAAAAACTTGTATGCAAGGTTTCATGCAAATCAAAAAATATGAAAATTACTCGTTGCTGAAATGATATGGAACCGCTCAAAGCTGGCAGTATAAATGGAGTAAAAAGGAGATTTGGGGCGATGGCAACATTCTATCATCCCTAAGGTGTCGAAGAAATCTTGGTTTAGGGGGATGGATGTGGGACGAGACTTCATTCGTGTCATGTCTCGCCTCATGTCCAATCATTATTCTTTGAACGCTCATTTATACCGTGTTGGGCTGAGCGACAGCAATCTCTGTGAGTGTGGACAAGGCTATCAGGACGCAGATCACGTTATTTGGTCTTGTTTTGAGCATCGCGGAGTCAGATCGGAGCTTAATGATTCCCTTCGGGCTCGAGGTAGACAACCCAATGTGCCTATTCGAGATATTTTGGCTTTGCGTGATTTGGAGTATATGCAATTAATTTATGTGTTTTTGACTAACATTAGCATTAGATTGTAGTTAGTTTAACCTGTATGTTTACTATAAGTTTTTTTTTTATCTGTGTATGTGTGTTTTTTTTTCTTTTTCAAAAAAATGTTCAAGTTAAAAGAAATCCATACATTGTATAGTTTTAAGTTTTTTGACAATTTAGAATTTAAAATTAATGTGTTATGTATACCATACTTTAAATTCCCACCCATCTTCCCATCCGTAATTTGTTATTCCTATTAACCTCGAGACGGCCGCGAGTAATCGGTTCTATCCCCCTAACTTTAGTTATAAGATAAATAATGTAAAAAAAATATGAAAACTTGGCTCTGTAAAGTTGATTCGATTGAGCCTGTACAAATAAATGATTAATAAAAAAAAATATATAACATCATTTGTCAATGCATTAATGATTGGATTTATTGCTATTTTCATGACTTTCTTTTTTTTATACTTTCAGGTAAGAATTCAAACGGAATCAAATTAACAAATACAGCTGAGATAAAACAGGTATTTAATTATGATGCAGCGCTCAAAAACTGGACAAAATCCACATTTCCATATTGTTTTATCTTAATCCCATCGCATTAACCGCTCACCTGAAGAAACACAAGGATGATCATTAGCTTAGATTACACAGAGAATCAACGGATGATTTTGACTAACATACTTCCTCAATCCCAGTTAGGCTCGACTTGTTTCAACGTTTTGCCAAGTTTCGGGGGGCTCTAGTAACCCCTTTCCAAATATTGCCATCCTTTGATTGAATAATGCTCCACAGCTGCAGAGTATATGTTCTGCAGTTTCAACTTCAACATTCTGTAGAATGAATTCTTCCAATTTTATTTATAAATTTATGACAAAAATCACCACAATGCACTAGATGGTAACATGTGTGACCACATGTTGATTAGCTAATTTATCAAATCATTTTTCGAAACTTCTTCAATTTCTTGGAAGTGAACCAACTCATCCAATTGCTTGGGAATGGAGTCAAAGTTGGTCAAATAGGGAAACTGCCCCCATATTAATTTCATTGTTCCTATATTCATCCTACGATGTTTCAAACAATTGGGCAGTTGAAGCATCGGTTTCGTTTTCTAATAATGTTTGCTTACGTGAAATAACTACAACAAACATTACTAACTAATCCTGTCACGTGTATATCGTTTTATTTCAAGTAGGATGAATATAGGAAAAATGAGATTAATATAGGTACATCTTCCCTACAATTAAGAATGTGAAATTCGTATACAGCGAGCAGCCTCTTAGGCCAGGAGTCACATCTGCTAGCACGAGGAAACGTCTTACCCAAGCAACACACAAGTTTTATAACGGTTGGAAATACTTTTATATGACTGGATTTGGTTATAAAGAAGCTTACTCAACATAAAAGCATGCACATTTGTTATCGACGTTCGCCTCACGCCACAAGACCTTGACTCGATGTTTTGATATGTTATCTGATATCGGTAGGCGCCTCGACTTTGGGAAACAAAATTTCATGTTGGCCCTACCACTCAGTGATGTGCATGAATGCGTCATTTTTATCTATGTGAATAACTAGCAAACAAAAGTATTGACTCATTCGTATTCAGCAACAGCAACACCCAATTCCGAGACGTAGCTTAAATCCTTCGAGAATGGCGGCACCACTAACCGAACATTACCTACCGAATCGAGGACGATGGCGTCGTTATGTCGGGAAAATGGCCAAGATAAGCAGAATCCGCAAATTCCCAACAATGGCGTCCAATTGGATTGGGACCGGACAGATGTCCTCGTCTCGCTTTTGAGGCTACCATAAAGGAACCAACGTCAAAAGATAATGCGTGGTTATGCTACCTATCCGAAGCATTGTGAACAAGGTCGAAGTAAGTGTTCTATCTATTCTGCTCAGCTTCTGCAACGAATCAAGCGCCGTGGTCTCCTCCTATGCTATGTTGGAAAATAAACACCAACAACTCAGCATTCGATAGGAGATACATTTTTGATGAGCCGAAAATTGTACCGACCGCCTCCGATGGTGGCCTTCCAGACTGGAGCCTACGTGAGAAAAGTGATGATGTTGGAATTGGAATTTCATTAATTTAGATGGCCCCAGTGGTGGGAATGTGGGTTGTCTAAACATATCTTTTCTTTGGGTTAATTAATTTAAATTGCTATTGATTTTAGAACAACAAGTTGGATACAATGTATGCCTTGCATGCTTTCGACAGGAATGTTACAATGACACAAACTCATCAGTTTCATAAAGATCATAATGCCAGGTTATGCCAAGATATAAAACTGAAATAACTGCATCCAATTAAGTTCATTTTTCATTCCATTAAAATTTTCACTTCACCGGTCCACCCCATCCTGTGAAAAGTCGATTTTTCGAGTTGCAACTCTACACCAGACCGACCAGAAAATACTACATTTTAAGAAGGAAAAAAAAATCGAGAACATTGAAAAACGAGAACCTTTGCTGAAAGCAATCATCAGCCTCAACGACTCGGCCTCTTATCAGCCCCGTGCGAGTCGACAGACACCGTGAACTTTGAAGGTGGTAGCACCGACGTCGTTGTCGAGAGGCTCGAACCCTCATAAAACGCTTCACTTTATAACGTGATAAAGTGAATTACATAATGGGTTTTGTAGGAGGCGCATCGCATAGCCATCCACTCCCCCTTCGTTGGCCTTGAATTTGATCCCCTAGAGGCTAGCCGGATTTTGCACTGACCTCCCCCCACATTCGGCACGTTATGACACTGTGAATGTGGCCGATAGGGAAACGACTTGGCAATCCGCACCATTTCTGGCTTCGATGTACTCATGAATATTATCTGCTACATATGTGTGCCTGTAATATTTCAATTTGAATCCTTCATAGCTACAGTTCGACTGTTGGGAGTTTGAGGAAAGGATTGTGGTCCTGGGTTTGTTGGGATTTAGAGTCATGCTTTTAAATGGACTTTTAGGGTATTAATTTGTGTTTTATTTTAGATGGTTTCCGGAGAGTAGTCAATTTTGGCACCTTACATCGCTGAGGAGATTATTGAAGGCCTTCTGTAGAGAAAGCTGGCCATTATGTTTAATAATGATCATAAAATTGTATAATTCACAAGGCCATGCAATCCTGATGGGAAAATTGAACAAGACTAAGTTTGATCAACTGAATCCATCGTGGCAATTCTGCCAGTCTTGCAGTATGTTTACTTACTTACTTATGCAGGT
The DNA here is from genome assembly GCA_024533555.2 of Aedes koreicus. Lineage (NCBI taxonomy): Eukaryota > Metazoa > Arthropoda > Insecta > Diptera > Culicidae > Aedes > Aedes koreicus. Next base: position 5,006 of record JAHHFK020005763.1, on the reverse strand, counting down.
GCAACGTCCCATAAGGACCGCACCTGCGTCACAATGTTTCGCAAAGAAGCTGCCATGTAATCTCATCGCCGCGCTTATTCGCTGCCGCGGCGAAAAATAAACGCACCAGTCTGCAGAATCCTTTTTGCGGCATGGTTGTCCGGCATTTTTATAGCTTGTCCATAGTTATTTTCCAGCATTAGTGACTTTCAGGATACTGTGCAGCACACGAAAGATCTTTTATATCCCACATATGGTTTTCATGTTCCATTTTAGTAATTGTGCAGTAACAAAAAGCATATTTAGTACAACAGAGTTTATTTCACGAATACGAGATACTAGATATTTCATTGATGTTGCGCAAATGGTTCGCTAAGACCATTCAAAACAAACATTGGAGATAGCCGAGACCTGTTTGTCTTAGTTAACTTGCAGCTATGTAAATTTTATCAAAACGTTGCATGTTCAATATTTTGCAGTGCATGTGATGTTTATTATGAGGTAATTTTGACCTACAGTGCAACATAACAAATAAGTTCTGTTCTTGTTAAAATGAAGCATTCTGATACATGCGCAACGTAATTAGAACGCAACATAAAGTCATCAAATGATGTTACGTTCTTGCAACGTTCAATTGCACATTACCAAAACAGTGATGACGATTGAAAAATATGCATATGAAATGCACACTACCGACCACATGTGTTTTGATATGTATAAAAATAATCAATAAATAATCCGATCAGACTCGGTAAGGGTTGATTTCTAGAGTTTGTTGTTATTGTATTGACCTAACAAATCAAATGGCTTAAAGTGCACATTATTCAACATCTATAAGCTATGATTTATATGGTAGTGGCTCATAAACATTTGAACAAGAATCACTCAAAATGTCCTAAAAAATTAGAATAAATAGTTGTGCGTAGTAAAAATAAGCTGTTATGTTGTTAAATTAATTATGTCAACTGTTTACATAGAATCAAAATCAATGATTTCACAAAAAAAAAACCATAGACACAATTTAAACATCATAATTTTTGCCATTTTCCCAACTATAACCTAATGTATTTATCACATAGTAAAATTTTGGTGAAGGTTGAAAAATTTTGGTCAATGCATCAGTACTTGATTGTTTATATTTCAAATGGCCTATTAAAATTAAAATTTAATACACAATACCTCTGTGTGAGCGTTAGAATCCAATAAACAATATCTGAAAAGCAAGGGTTCTAATGTTTTGAACATGGAATAATCGATTGATCATATACAAAAATAACCATTATAAAGTTGTTGAATATTAACTTGTTTTGTACTGAGTTCAACGAATAAAGCTTCAAAAGAAATGCCTATGCTGACAATTAAAATAAACTTTTTCAAGAAAGGTTATAACGATCAACTAAATGATGAGTTGAAGTTTTCGTCTTTTAAAAGTAAGTTATTTAACTTCTCGTTGCTCAGAACAGAAAACGACTTGTTGAGTACCTCTATTATTTATTACGATTTTGTTATAAGTGCTTTTTCGTCATCAATATAATAAAAATTAGTTGGGGTTTCCTTTGTCACGATTTAACTCGCGAGCGGAAGGACCGATCGGCGTGAAATTTTGTATGCAGAGATTTTTAGGGCCGGAAAATAATCTTATGATGGTTTGAGACCCCTCCCTTCACTGAAAAGGGGGGCTCTCATACAAATGAAACACAAATTTCTACACAACTCGAGAACTAATCAAGCAAAAGAAACCAAATTTAGCATGTGTGAGTTTTTGAAAACAAAAAAGGTTTTTATGGTAGCTTGAGACCCCTCCCCTCTCTTGAAAGGGAGGCTCCCATACAAATGAAACAAATATTTCTGTATAACTCGAGAACTGATCAAGCAAAGAAACCCAAATTTAGCATGCGGAAGTTTTTGGAGGCAAGAAATGTTTTTATGGTAGTTTGAGACCCCTCCCCTCTCTAGAAAGGGAGGCTCCCATACAAATGAAATACATATTTCTGTATAACTCGAGAACTGATCAAGCAAAGAAACCCAAATTTAGCATGCGGAAGTTTTTGGAGGCAAGAAATGTTTTTATGGTAGTTTGAGACCCCTCCCCTCTCTATAAAGGGAGGCTCCCATACAAATGAAACACATATTTCTGTATAACTCGAGAACTGATCAAGCAAAGAAACCCAAATTTAGCATGCGGAAGTTTTTGGAGGCAAGAAATGTTTTTATGGTAGTTTGAGACCCCTCCCCTCTCTATAAAGGGAGGCTCCCATACAAATGAAACACAAGTTTCTGCATAACTCTAGAACTAATCAAGTTAATGGAACCAAATTTGGCAGGTAGAGGTTTTTGAAGGCAAGAAATGTTTCTAAAGTAACTCAAGACCCCTCCGCCCTCTGTAAGAGGTGGGCTCTCATGCTAATGAAACACAAATTTGTGCATAACTCGAGAACCAATCAAGCATATGGAACCAAATTTGGCATGTGGAGGTTTTTGGAGGAGAGAAATGTTTCCATGGAAGTTTGAGACTCCTACGCCATCTGGAAGGGGGAGGGAGGGGGGTTTACATACAAATGCAACACAAATTTCTGCATAACTCGAGAACTAATCAAGCAAATGGAACCACATTTGGCAGGTGGAGGTTTTGGAAGGCAAGAAATGTTTCTAAGTTGACTCGAGCCCCTCCCTTCTCTGAAAGGAGGGCTCATATACAAATGAAACACAAATTTCGGAATAACTCGAGAACTTATCAAGTTAATGGAACCCAATTTGGCATTTGGAGGTTTTCGAAGGCAAGAAATGATTCTAAGGTGGTTTGAGACCCCTCCGCCTTCTGGAAGGGTAGACTCCCATAAAAATAAAACATAATTTTTAGCATAACTCGAGAGCCAATGAAGCAAATGAAACCAAATTTGGCATGTTGAGGTTTTTGGAGGCAAGAAATGTTTCTATAGCAGTTCAATACCCCTCCCCATTTTGAAGGGGAGGGGGGCTCCCCCTACAAATAAAAAGCAAATTTCTGCATGACTCGAGAACTAATCAAGTAAATGAAACCACTTTTAGCATATGGAGGTTTTTGGAGGCTAGATTTCTATATACATAAAAATGAATTTCTGTCTGTCAGACCCTTATAGACACGGAAAGTTCTGAACCGACCAACGTGAAAATTTATATGAAGGGGTTTTTGGGGCTGGGGAAGGTTCTTATGATTGTTTGAGACCCCTTCTCTCTCAGGAAGGGGCGCTCTCATACAAATGAGACACAAATTTCATCATAACCCGAGACCTAATCAAGCAAATCGAATCAAATTTAGCATGTGGGGGGTTTTGAAGGCAAGAATGTTTCTATGGTAGTTCAAGACCCCTCCCTTTCTGAGGGGGGGGGGGGCGCAAACAAATGAAACTCACATTTTTATTATAATCGATGAGCCCAGTGTGATGGTTCGAGAACTAATTAAGCAAATGGAACCAAATTTGGCATGTGGAGGGTTTTGAAGTCAATGATTGTATGGTGGTTTGAGAAACCACCCCCCTCTGGAAGGGAGGGCTCCCATACAAATGAAACACAAATTTCAACCAAAAATGAGAATTATCCAGGTTACTTAAACACAAACCGTGTATTTCTCGGGTAAGAAGCATGTTTTGATAGAAGTTTGAACCCCTGCTTATTCAAGAAGAAAAAAACTCATTTCGAAAAAAAAAAAACCATAAACGTGAAAGTTATATTAAATTTTCCTTCATTTAGTTGCAAGAGTAGCAGCGCACGCACCGGGTTCAGCTAGTCTATATAAATAAAAATGAGTTGGGGTTTCCTTTGTCACGATTAACTTGGTGGCGGGAGGAACCGTTGGCAAGGATTTTGTTTTTTTTGGTTTGTCTTTGACTCCCCTTGTTTTAATCATTGCCAAAGTTAGGAAAAATCAATTTAACAGTTACAAAACTGTTGAAAATCACAAATTGCTGGTGAGTTGTGAAGAAATCTAACACGATCTCACCGAAATGGATCTAGAGTGCGGTGCTACAGTATTTGACATATGGTGGCTGAAGATCAATTAGCAAATGAAGTTGTTTTCAACTGTTTTCGTTGAATTCAGGTGACGATCTTTGTGGACAGATTGACACAGAATTGCAGGAAATGGTAAGTTTAAATTATAGAATTAACATTAAACACAATCAATAATGTGATGTATTTTTCAGTTGTCCGCGTTTTATCTTGGTTGTGATTGAATACATTGGAATCGCCAAAATCGGTTAGTATATAGTAAAATATACCTTTTCTTTAAAATTCATTCATCAACTGTGCTTCAATGTTAATTTTTATTATTCGAATTAAGAACGAGCCATGCCAAAAGTGAAACGCACTAACATCGGTCCCCCCCTATTACGATAAAAAAAAAAAAACTACGCCACCCAAACCACAAGAAAAAAAAAAAACCCCACCACACCAAGCAAGACCAAAAACAACCACCCCCCAAAAAAAAAAGAAAAAAGATAAAAAAAAAAAAAACACCTTCAACCCACCCAAGAGAGCAAAAAAATTTGAACCGTCCAGAGAGCAGGCGATCGGCCAATGCTTTTGATCGCTTGGCATTCCGCTACGATTCAGCAAAAGATTATGCTGCCGACTCATCGGTGGCCATTGGATCGATGATCGTTTTCTGTCCATGCTGCAAGGCGTTAAAGTTTCCGAAGGAATCAAACGGATTGTGTTGTGCAAGTGGTAAGGTCAAATTACCAGCACTGAATCCACCACCAGAGCCCTTGCACGCACTGGTGTCTGGAACAGATAATGTATCGAAACAATTCCTGTTGAACATTCAAAAATACAACAATTGCTTCCAAATGACATCGTTTGGGGCGACAAATATTGTAAGGGATACCTTCATGCCCACGTTCAAGGTAATTAATTGATTAATTTCTTCGGTTTACATTAACAGCTCTCTATTGCATCAATTCGTTTAACCTTATACTGCCAAAGCCCTGCCAAGGTTTATGGAACCAATGCAAATGAGACTGCATTTTTGAGCAAATTTTCAACCAGTA
>JAHHFK020005762.1:0-58386 GCA_024533555.2 Aedes koreicus | reverse complement strand
AAACAGCAGACACATCTCGAGGTGAATTGATGGAAAGGATGATATCCTTGTATTTCAATTTTCAGTGGTTCAACTTATTTGTTGAGTTCTGGCAACAAATTAGCATCAACGTCCAACCAAGGCCAATGCGTCACAACTCCATGCTCAGGCTTCCTTTTCGCCGCACCAACTATGGGTTGAATAGCGCTATTCACGGGTTGCAGCGAACCTTCAATAGGGTGGCGTCCATTTTAGATTTCCATCTGACGCGGAACGCACTTCGTCGGAGATTTTCTACCGTTTTTAGAACAATTGACGCACGTAGTTAAGATAGTGTATAGCTTTTATTATTTTATTTTTACTTCATTTTTGTGTCTTGACGCCACTTAAGAGGTTATGTAATCGTTTCTTATTGTAATTTTTTTCTATCTAACATCATTAGGACCTAAGCTTGGTCTGTTGATGTCTACTTCAAATAAACAAAATGAAATGAATTCTGGCAATAACTTATGGGCAAACTACATATTTTGCATCGTACTTTTTTTCATTTACCTCGTCGAAATACACCCATGCCGGGCTCAACTTGGATTTGTTGGAACATGATGCCGTCACTGAGCCAAATAATCTTAAGAATTTCATAAGGTTCAACTAATGAACGATGCTTTTGAATTTCATAAGGTTGACTTATGAACGGCTTTAGTTTCACACGACGCTGTTCTTGTACGCCTTAAAGCATTCCTGTTTACAAGTGTTGATATATACAAGTCACTGGACCCATAAACCCCTCGAAGGTTCGAATCCCGGTTGCTGAATATTTTTATTTTGGCAACATCATTTCATAAGGTAAAGTTATGAAACTCATACTGATTTCTTATAGCAAATAATCATAATGCAATTTTATGAATATCGAAAGTTTATTTCGCTGAGTGATCCTTGAAGCTGAAAGAAAATTTAACCATTTCTTAGGTCTTTTGCCATGTTATCTATTTATTAGTCTCATTTGGATAGTTACACAGAAAAAAATAATTAATTTTATCAAGCGCGTAAAATTTCCCCTCGTTTAATTCCAAGCCAAAGGAGGCGTAAACAACGAAATTGTTTGCAATCTTTCATGTGCTATACAACAATGTTAGCAATCTTTCATACAACAGGCTAAATCCAGGCGTTATCTGGCTTAAATTTACATGAAATATCCCATTATTTTCTGCCAAATTTAGCATTCCCTTTATGTGCATTAGATAACGCAGAAAATTCAATGTTTCTTTTTATCTGTGTAACTAACCTATAATAGGATTGAGTCTCATAGATTAACTCGGCACAGTCGCACAAAAGTGTTTAAATACTCAGAAACAAACACCAGATTAAAAAACTACAAACGCGGCAGAATAAAAACTGACTGGAAAAAGTAGCTTTCCGTTGTTCGATTCGAGTGTCTAGTATATAGTTTGACATTAAGAGAATTCCATTTCATTTTGTTCCGGATTCCACTAAGTGAGTGGTACACGAATAAACCACCCTCATGATTGCATACCATGATTGCTACTCTGTGAAATTGGCACACGTAAAAAAAAACCCAAAAAAAAAACATTACTTATGTTTTATTTTATTTTTATTAATCGAGTGGTTAATCGAAGTAAATAAATCGAGTATCTCGATTACTGAGTTTCAGCTAATCGATTAAAAATTACTCGATTATTTGAGCAATTAATCGATTAATCGATTAATCGATACATAATCAGACGTCCCTATTCACACGCGATCGCGATCATAGACTCTGTTAGCCGTACATCTACAACGGAGTTGATTTTTAAAGAAAAAGGAACAATGGACTACAAATTAAAATCAGCTACTGTGAACAAAACGGACTAGGAAAAGTAACAAATGGTGATATTATGAGATAAGTGATCTTTTTATGTATGTATCTACTGCGTTAAGCTGGACGAAAATTTCTATTTTCAGGTTTGTTCGACCAGGTGGCCTCCTAGTCCTACAGGCGTGATATACTATGGAGCTCCTATTCTTGCGGTTGAGCTTTCGGTGCACAATGAAAGCCTTCTTTCTAAGTTTATCGCCTGTGGAACAACCCTGAAAACGATGATATTTCATCTGTTGTAAATGGTCCAAAGTGGTTATTTGTAAGTACCGACACAATTTTATAATTTTACCCTATGTCTACATCTTATCATCTAATTTTAACCTATCCTTATCCTATTCCTATTCTATTTTATTATCTATCGCTTTTGTAATAACCACATTCGTATCACGTTTTACTAACAAAAGGGTTCAATCTCCTATCTATTTACAAATATTTTTGCTGCGCAGCTTTTTAATTGATGAGGTCATTACTCTTTAATTGCAGGTTGGTTCACTGATTGGCTTCATCGGCTTCATCCTCTCTCGAGCAAGAGAGCTTTTTCTCTGCTCTATGGCTGGGACAATCGACCATACTTCACCATGAAGTTCACCATGCTATCAGTCCACTTTCCTCCATAAAGTTCATTCGATCCAGGTGCAATGATGACCGACGATGCTAATCTATGGTGATATAGCTCTGTGCTAAATAAAGCACTTGTATGTTGTGGTTTGTTATGATTAACTTAGTACGGTATTCTTAGTGGTTATACTCGGATTTTCTTTTAGGCAATTTTATCCCTTATCAGCGAGAATCCGAATCATTTGGACGGAGATCGGCTGCTGAGAAAACGCCGATGTGCTTCCCATTCTCGTCAGCCAGCTCGTAGGAGCTTGTTCCTCGCCTCGCTAGGATGACACACGGAACGTAGACTGGACCATACTTGGCGTTGTATCTCTCAGCAGCAGACGACAACTGGAAATTTCGCTTGAATACCCGCTGTCCCACTTGGTAAGTCGGAGCAAATTTTTTGTGACGAAGGTTGTAATTTCTTACATTCTTAGCATGATTCTTTAATAGATTTTCCTCTACGATTTTAAAAACTTTTTCATTTATCTGCTTCCGAAATACTTCTCTCTGGTCTATTGAGATCTCCTTCTCATCCCTTTCAAGACGATGCTGTTCTCCTTTCGTAACTTTTTCGTGGCCGTACAATATCCTGTAAGGTGAAAATCCAGTCGAGGCATGTACTGTCGTATTCAGCATCTCTTCGACTTCATAGATTTTAGTGTCCCAGTTCCGTTGATCCTCTTTCATGTATGTTCTCAAGCATGCATTTATTGTCCGGTTTACTCTTTCTACCGGGTTCGCCTGACTATGGTGTCTGGAGTTCAGCCAATGTTGAACCACTCGACGTTGAAGCAATGCTTGGAACTCTTTACCCACAAATGTTGTAGCATTATCGGAGATTATGACCTCTGGTGTACCAAACCTTCTCATCCAACCGTCTTCTACAATTCTGGACACTTCCTTCGCTTCTATTTTTCTCAGCGGTGCCAGCAGGGTCCATTTAGAAAACAGGTCCATCATGACCAATAAATGGCATTTACCCGACTTGCTCCTAGGTAAACTTTGTATGAAGTCCAGTGCCAGTATCTGAAAGGGCTTGTTGGTAAGTTTTGGCCTTCCCATCTCCGGTACTGTAGCTACCGTCGATGGTTTACAAGTCTTACACGTGGAACAATTCCTGATGTATTTCTTGCAATCAATGGCCATACGAGGCCAATAGTACTTGCACTTCAAACGTCGAATGTTTTTCTCGTAGCCCGGATGCATCGCTGCATCGTGCTCCTCTTCTAAAACAGTTTTCCTTAGTTCTTCAGGAACACATAGCTTCCAGTCGAATCTATAATCTAGTACTTCCGTTGGGCTAGATACGAACTTGTACAGTTTGGATGCCTCAATCTTAAAGTCCGCATAATCCTCTGGAGACTCGGTAACCTTTTCGAACAAGTCTGAGTACCAGTCGTTTCGGTTGCTGATCTCCATGGCTTCGATCGATCTTGACAAGGCATCCGGAACTATATTTTCCTTGCCCTTGCGGTGGCGAACTACCATGTCATACTGTTGCAACAGCATACTCCAACGGCTTAACTTGGAGGACGACTTCCATTTGGTATTCATTATGAATGATAACGCGGACGAATCAGTGATTAGTGTAAATTTAGTCCCTTCTACATAAGGTCGATACTTCTCGATCGCCTCCATTGCAGCCAGACCCTCTTTCTCTGCTGCTTTCCACGACCTTTGAGGAGTAGTTAACTTCCTCGAAAAGTAAGAGATCACATGTTCAACACCGTCATGCTCCTGGGTTAAAATTCCCGCAATTGCACTATCGCTAGCATCGGTCTGTATTGTGAACGGGTACTCGAAGTTTGGGTTCGCTAAAATGGGCGCCGAGATCAACCGTTCTTTAAGATCGATGAAAGCTGCCTCTGCTTGATCGTTCCATCTAACTACCTTTGGTTTTCCCTGCAATAGATTGGTAAGTGGACCTGTGATTTCACTGTACCTTTCTATGAATCGTCTATAATAATTTATCATTCCCAAGAACCGTCTAAGAGACCGAATTGATGTCGGGCGCTCAAAGTTTACTATCGCCTCAACTTTGTCCGGATTTGGTCTTACTCCATGCTGGGAAAGAATAAATCCTAAATACGGTAGTTCAGGGACACAGAATTTTGATTTCCCCAAGTTGATAGATAAGTTTGCATCCTTCAGTCTACGAGCTACATCCTTTAGACACCGAAGATGGTCCTCGAAGGTCTCGTTCGCGATAACTATATCGTCTAGATACACGAACACCTTCGGTTCCAACTCCCCATATCCCAGTACCTGGTCCATCAGCCGCGATAGAGTTGCTGGGCTGTTGACCAAGCCAAATGGTAGCCTGGTGAATTGAAACAACCCCTTGCCAAAGACTCGGAAAGCCGTGTATTTACGCGAATCTTTGTCTAAAGGAATCTGCCAAAATGCTTTGGACAGATCTATTGTTGAGAGATAACGCGCAGATCCCAATCTTCCGAGGATCCGGTCTTGGTGTGGCAAAGGGTAGGCATCCCTCCGAGTCCTATCGTTGAGTTTCCTTGCGTCCAAACACATTCGGACCTTCAAGCTGGTTTCTTCGTCGCTGGTATCGCCTTTTTTAATCACTGGAACTATCAAAAGTGCCCAATCACTCGTAGATCGCTCGACTACTCCTGCTTGAATCCATTTGTCCAGTTCCAAGTTCACCTGCTTCTGAACTTCTGGAGACCAAGGGTATGGATTTAGCCGAACTGGCCCTGCTGTTTGGAATTCCTCTGTAATTTCTATTTTGTGGGTTATGAGCGGAGTTGTGTCTAAAATATGACCTTCATCGAACGCCTTAAACTCACTTTTTACTGCTTTTAACTGTTTTAGTTGTTCTGCAGTCAACTGGGTATCATCTTCCTGCTCAACCTCTACTTCTTCCACAAGCGCCTCTGATGGATTTATTATCGTGGGTTCAATTCCAAAGAGTTGCCAAAAGTTCATCCCTAAGATAAACCTTCTCTTTAAGGAGGGAGCAATTAACGTAGTAACCAGTCTCGTTCTACCATTAAATGTGATAGGAAGATGCACTGCTCCTCTAACTTCTAAGATTTCTCCCCCAGCGGTGAAAAGCTTCGTTTTAGTATGAGTTCTTTTAATCTTTAGCTTCGTCAGCAACTTTTCACCTCCAACGCCCAAAATTGAGACTTGGGCGCCACTATCTAACAACCCTACCATTGGCAATCCCATCACCTCGATTCTAACGAAAGGACGATTATCTCCCTCGACTGATACCGTTAACTCCTCAACTTCTATATTAGATGATACAAAGACGGTTGGAGGTTTTTGCGAATGCCCTCGACGACCTCCTACGTCGATTTGCGTCCGTTTTTTTGACAAAACGGACAATTCTCTCTCGTGAAGTCATGGAACCCACAATTCGTACAGAACGTATCTCTCTTTCTAAGACACGCCTGGTAGTGGTGATGTCTCCCTCTACAGTTGAAGCAAACATTGCCCTCTGGCACTCGGTATTCCGCTACTCGTTTTTCCAGGGTTCCATTACTACTGCCTTCCTGTGCTACTGATGGTGGCTTTGAAGACTCCTGTTTTTGCTCTGGTTTCTTTTGGAACGTTCTTTCTTGACTCTTTCCTCTATTGGTATTGTTTCCAAAAGATTTTGGTTTCCATTCTTTACCGCCTGCGGGTGCTGGTTTCTGATACGTCGTCCTAGAAACTTCATGCACTTGTGCGGATTTATGGCCTACCTCATTGTCCTTATTCCGGTACAGATACCAATTAGCGGAGTCTAATTTTCTTCCCCAAGCTTTCAAAGCTTTAAGAGTTCTTACATTTTTGACCACCAGAGCATTTTTATAATCCGACCTTAGATTTCGGAAAACAATATCGAACTGCCGTTCCTCTGATGCCGGAACCGACATGTACCCAAAAATCTCTTTCATAGCATTGAAGTAATCCGTAAATCTCTCAGATCTTCTTTGCCTTCTCTGGGAAGCCTGCTGCTCATAATGAAAGTCTAAATCTGGCGACTGGTACTCCAACTTCATTTCGGTGACTAATTCGCTCCAATTTTTAAAATCCCCATTTCTTTTTGCCTCCATGTACCACGTTCGAACCTCCCCTGAAAACAAGTGAATTGCTTCGTTGAAAAGTGCCCTCCTACACATATTTTCTGCTTCGGCCATAAACTCAACCTCAGCGATGAACTTGTTCAGTAGCTTTCCGTCATCTTTCCCGTCATATTTTAACTTCCACTCTGCAACTGAACGTGGTCTGCGTCTCGTACCTCTTCTGCTGTTGTTTCTCGAATCTCCTGAACTGCTACTCGTACCCTCCTCGCTAGAATTTCCCGAACGATCCATATAATCATCGCTTGATACTTCTGTGCTCTCTGGTTTTCGTTGTTGGATATGCTTTTTCATTCTTCTTTTGCCTGCTTCCGGTTTTTCTGGTCGCTTTCTAACCTTAGCTTTTAACCCTTTTTCTTTGTTTTGCTGTTTTTCAACAACTTTTTCCGTTTCCCTTTCTTTCACGGTTTCTACCAATTCTTTACCCTGACCTGTTTTAGATTCAGTCCCTTCCATCAAACTCAATGCACTCAACCGCTTTTCCAGGTATCTTTCCACTCGACCTATTATTGTTTTCATCATTTTGTCTGAGTTCTTCAACTTCTTCTTCTTCCCCCTCAAACCTTTCTTCGGAGTACTCTTTTTTCGTTGTCTCGTCTCCTTTCCCCTATTTTCTCCTTCTTCTTCTGAAAAAGTCGACTCTAGCTCATCGGATTCCTCCTGACTCTGAACACTCAACCTGCTCAACCCTTTCCGTAGCTTTTCTTGCGTTTCTAACACGGCGTCTGGGTCCGTCGAGAGAAACTTGAAATAGTTGTTGAGCAACCGAAACACTACGTTTTCTAGACCTTGGGTATTATACTTCATCTCATCCTTCAATCTAACTAACCGGAAAAGCAAATGCACTAAACGTGTTTTCAATGGAGGCATATCTGCCTTCTTAACTCTTTTATTTTCTAACTCCTCACATATCATCGCTATCTTCTCATCCAGTAGATGGAATTCAGCCTCTTGCTGTTCCTCTGGCAATTTAAATGTATCAACACTATTCTCTTTTATTTGTAGCTTCATCAGCCCACGTAGTTTGCGCCTCTTAATGTCTCTAGAATCACCACTTGAGAACTTCCCTTGTCGAATCATAAGTTCATGCTCTACTTCATCATCCAACAAGTGTGCAACGTTCATCGACTGATACAACATAATATACTCAGTATTCATTTTGCTTATTTAAAAATGTTACGAATTCGATAAAACTAATATTAGGGAATAAACTAGGAAATTCAAATAAAAAGTAGCACAATATAAGAATAAAATTCACTTCACTTAGTCTAAAAAAAAAAAAAAAAAAAAAAAAAAAAAAAAAAAAAAAAAAAAAAAAAAAAAAATATAATTTTTTTTGTTTTTTATATAATAATAGAAAGAATGTAAATGCACATTCTGAACAATTAAAACTAAATTTAATTTTAGATTACCCATATAAAATAAAAGTGAGAGAGTTTTTCTTCCCACCAAAACCAACCCCATGAAATTTTTTTTCTCTTTTTTTTTTTTTTTTTTTTTTTTTTTTTACACAAAGCAACCCCACCAACCCGCCCCCCCCCTTTCCCCCCCCCAAAACCAAACGGGGGTTTGGTGTGGCCCACAAAAAACTATACGAATAAAACAAACAAAGTGAAAAGAAAAATGTTTCCCCCCCCCCCCCCCTTTTAAAAAAAAAAAAACAAATTTTTTTATATTAAACGATCCCCCGTTTGCCTTTCGCGATTTTGGCTGGGAGCCAATTGAAACTAGATGTTTCACCCGACAACAACTCAGCAGCACGAGACTCTTGGAACTGGGTCACAGGGTCGGCGCACTACTGGGCAAACTGGAGGGGCTTCGCGGACTAAAGGGCACTCAAGCTTTCAAATAAATAAACTACACAGAACGGATAAACTCATACACTGTATTCTATCTGCTGTTTTTCGTGTGGTTGGACATAGGACGTACCTTCAAAACTACGAAGACGACGGTGACTACGACGACTACAGTCTCGCGAGCGCTCGCGATAAGGTGCCAGAAAGATTCCGGCGATGGCGGACGCACAAATGCCAACCTTCGGCAAGATGGTGGTGGAACTACCGGCTGGTGTACCGTTGGTTACAGCGCGATGGCGGTCAGACTGGCGCGTCTACCGTTCGTAGGCTGTAGTGCGATGGCGGTTGGTTCGCTCACTTCGACCGAGACGGTGATTTGGTGACGGGCTGGGATAGCAGTTGCGGAGCCGGTTCTGATGCACAGGCGCTTCCTCCTGACGTAGCCGGTCGACGACGGCAAGGCCGCCCTCTGTCGAACCGGGGAGGGACTCTCTCCTTGATATTTAGGGCCTTTGCCCGAGATGGATATCCTCTTTTACACTTATGGCCCGAAGCCAGAGGAATGTGGGTCCTTTGCTATTAGGTGTTGGTGACTAAAAAGCCTCCTCCACCGTAGCGTGCACTGGCGGTCCTTGACTCGCCAACCAAACAAGTGATTCCAATAAACGGACAAAAAAGGTCCAAACTCGGCGTAGCTTCAAACGTATAATTCCGCAAAACTGAACACTTCTGGTCTACACGCTCGCCTGTAACTAAGTGAACGATCCCTGTTCACAGAGCATCCAAGAACCCTTCAGCTCGTCACCCGTGACTTTGTGTCACCATTTTTCCATGGCTTTGCGCGCCTTTTGCAGCCCTCGACCGTTAAGCATGGCCATGATGTCTGCCCAGTGAGTTTCACCGCTACTGTTTGGTATGTTTACTTGAATGCTCGATCACATGGTGCACATTAAAAAAAACATCGCATTTCGCTTATTGTAACAGGACGGTTACAGCTTTGAAATATGCAATGAAACATTTCAGTAGAAGCAGTAATTCAACTGCTGAAAAAGTAACTATGCCCTAAATATACATGTTTTATGGTTTCAATAAAGCATATGCGCTAGCTTTAATTTGACAGGAGTGGGGCCCCTTTCGACTTTAATACTACTTTCATGGCACATGTATGATTAGACTGCTTTATACCATAAACTTATATCGTAAAATAATGCAAAATTGATGTATCTATATGCAGCTTCATGGTTACTTGGGGTGCAGCGATGCCATCTGTCAAAACCTTTAGAATCATTGTATCTAGATAAAATTAATTTGTCCAGAATTGCTCAGACATGAACCTTCTTATCAAGTTCCCAAGCGTGTTCGTGGCTTCAATAAACGTTCTCAGCGAACACGAAGGTAGATGTCAGTAATATGATTTGAACAGAAATATTAAGACATTTTCTATTGTCATTCATGTCGGTTTGTTGGTGATCTGGTATTAGTAAACGCAAAGTGGTCTTTCGAATCGGGTTGACATGGGCTACACCTTAGTCTTAAGAAAGTATGTTTTGAACAATAAAACACGACATTCAGTTCTATGAAGCATGTCGTTTTATTTCAATAAAATGGTTTCCTTGAATCCTCATAATTGTTTATTATTTCAACAAATGCGTTTAGTTGGTTTAAGAAAACATTTTGTTTCAATGTTTTCTTAAGCAATAAAACACGATGTTCAATTCTATAAAGCAAAATTTTAGTTGAATTGATTCCTATTTTGTATTGGTATCAGTATAACGGTATAACTACGTATTATTATTTTTTTTACGTATTAGTATTTTTTTCTGCGTGCACTACATATTAGAAGCACCTGAGAAGCATAAATAAACTGAAGTAGGGTAACTGGCCCCATATTAATCTCATTGATCCTATATTCATCCTTCGATAAATCAAACAATTGGGCAGTTGAAGGATCGGTTTCGTTTTCTAATAATGTTTGCTTAGGTTAAATAACTACAACAAACATTACTAACTAATCCTGTCACGTGTATATCGTTTTATTTCAAGTAGGATGAATTGCAAAGCGATGAGATTAATTTAGGTCCATCTTCCCTATACTATTGCCCATTGCCACGAAAATTTTACTGTAATTTCAGCGCCATCCTTCGCGCCACTTTGATGGTTTGTTTAATCTGGTTCAGGTTTTCGGCGTACTGTTCTTTGGATCTTAAAGAAATGTACGCCGTAGACACTAACAAGATTTAACAAACAACCGAAGTGGCGCGAAGGATGGCGCTGATATTACAGTAAAATTTTCGGCGCAAAGGGCAATATCTTGTCAAACAATGTTCAACAGGTACTCTTTTAAATTGTTACTAAAACTATGTTACTAAAATATTCTCGTGAAACTGAAAAACTAAAACAACAACTAAAAGAAAGAAAGGAGTAACAACAAACAGTTTTTTACTTTTTATTGAGTAAAGAATAATGTGTCTGAATCGGGGGATGTAGCTTATCGAAGCTTCCGGTCCGCCTCTAAGTATATTGCTATGAGGTACCAGGTGGTTATCCATCGATTGCCTGTCGATCTGCCAAATTTGGAAGACGTCTGCATTGAGTTATCTCAAATTATAATATTCCGCCCACTATATCACAAAACATTGCGATTGGTTGAGTGGATTGGAGATAATGAAATCATTGGGTATAGGACCAAGTATCCCCCGGTTGGTGCTAAAACGATAAGTTTGGAAATGAATAGAAGCATAAAGTTGCCAAAAGGCACGAATGGCTTCGAAGGACTCTAATTTCACCAAATCCTTCAATAGTTACTTTAAATGTATGAGCATAGATTGCTCTCTTTAGAGGGTTCAACTTGTTTGATGCAGTTATTGGTTCCAGTAGTTAAATAGCATTGTACAAACTATTTTAAACTAGTTGAGCAAATTGAAAATTAAGAAAAGTTGAGTTTTCGTCCGAAACTGGAGAACGTCTGAATCTGTTGGTCAAATTGTTTACGTTACTTTTCGGTATTAAAATCAGAACTGACCAAAACCAGTGGTTAACTGTGCCTGAATGTGTCCGCGAGTGTTAACGTAATGAATAAGTGAAAAATTTGACCGGATTTCATGCCGAAAAAACTGAGTTTCCAGTGACACGATCGTAGTTTTTTTTTTTGGATTCTCAGCTTTGTTTCCTGTTAGTTAGGTAGAATATGCAATACTGGTGCATTGAGGATACGAATTTAAAAGATCTCAAGCTGGAAGAGGGCGGCCCTGAAATTTCCAAATGTTGCACGTTGTCAAATGGCGCTTGGCTTCTATAATTAAATGTGATGGGATTGGGTTGACGCGTGGAGAATCGGGAATGATCACTCATATGCGTCTGTCGAACTATTTTGAACGGCCGCAGTGAGAATATCACCATGAATATCTTACATGCGCGTCGCATGTTGCTAATCACTAATGCCTTCTCTCTTTTCTCTTTCATGTTCTTCTGCACTCTTCCCAATGACCGCGAGCAATGGCATATGGAACAAGCATCTGAATGGGAATCCTTTAAACAACCCGAATACCTTGGTGGAAGCAGAACGCTAACCAGTCAGACCACGCAAAGGATTTTCAGACAATTGAGAGGTGGTAAGTGCTCTAAAAACGCGGAACGAAACAGGTAATTGTTATTAATTTTGACCCTCTATCACTTTATTTTGAACCTACATCGAATATAATTTAATCTTGTTATGAATTATATACATGATCACATCACTTATCAAGGTGAATCCTGATCCATCGAGCCCTACCGTACGAACATAGAAAAACCTCCTTCCTGTGACCTTTGTGGGGATGCAGAGGTAAACACGGTCCCTAAACAGCAAAGGTCACACAAATTTTCCTTCCCTATTCCCACCTGATTGCAAGGACGTGGCCGGCGCCGTTATTGATTATTAAAGCAATTGAGTCACTGAAACGTGTACAGTGAGAATGGTCGGTTACTCCCAGCCCCATTCAGTTGATTCATTGTGCAATTTCACTGATTCTGATCAATCACGGAATAGCAACCATTGATACGTGCTGTCAGTCAAGCTAAGCTAAGCTAAGCTAGGTAAAGAATAATGTGTCTGAATCAAAGAATTATGGAAAATTTGTGAAAATTTAAGCATTATAATTTGTTTAAGACATTTCCTGAAATTCTTCCATTATTCGAGCTTCATACACAGACAAACAAACGTACCACACGGTAAAATTTTTTTTTAAAAACCTGGTACCATTCACTTTATGCGACACCTATCGGACATATACTGCCAAGTAACCACAAGCATTATATTATTGCACTTATTCAACCCAAAATCAACATCGGTAATGCGAGATCGCATCAATTCAACAGTTGTCAAGTAATGAAGCGTTAAATTAGCTTAAGAATGTAGTGATGCATTACCAATGCAATAATGCTACTTTAGCAATGTCTTATGGCATTACAAAAGATATAGCATTAGTTTGATCTTAGTGGGGCCCTTTTCAGCTTTAATCCAACTTCAATGATGCACTAGACGTAATACATATGCCCTATATATGCATGCTATTACAGCCTTGTGGTTACTTGGGCGCAAATGATAAACTTCCAGCAATACTAGCAACCACGCTACTTATATGTTGTTTCTGGCAGCACAGCACACCGCACCTGTCAACTGATTGCGAAGGAAAACAAAACATTAGGAAAACAGAAAAGTATTTGTTTTTGGTCATTTCAGTGATCATTGATGTTTCTAAAACAAATTTGTTGGCATGTGTATGTTAAAATCGCTTTAATAATACATTACATTGTTGCTTGTACTTTTCAGTTATATATCAAGTGTTTTGAAGTGGATACTTCTGGAGAATTTTCCGCTAGAACAAATGTCATCATCACCGTTGACGATCCAGTGGCTGAAGAAATTGGATAAACCAAGAAGAAACGAATACATAACAACGGGACAAATGGGACATCATCCGGAAGCAACCAGCCGCGGTGAAAGTGAGCAATAGGAATGCATATTTTCTATAACCATAACCGCGGCAGTGGAACAAATGCTTTATGCAGGCGACTTAGTTAAAAGAAAGATTAGAGTCAGCGGTGGTGGTACTGGCTACATCCACACAAAGAATAATAATTTAAAATACCATTGGTAAAATTGAAAAGTTGCGTTGGTTCTTTTTCGTAGAAAGCGATTTGCTTTCAAAACAAAAACCATCAAGCCGTCAATTCAAAATGTTTATGTTCTGTACATTTAAAAGTTGAAATTTTCAAAACGAATTGTAGAACTGTCAAATCGAAACCGTGGCATCGCTGAAAATAAAAGCGAATTGTTTTTATTCCAAAATGGACTTTCAACTAGAAAGTGTCTTGCAGTTATAGTAAAAGTATTCTGTTTGGATTTTGATTTGGACCCGCATAACGAAAAATAATTTCCTATATAGTCAAAACTATATTTCGTATTTAAGATATATTATCACATTTTATGTTATTGTTATCAAATAGTTTTATCTCGTTTTCACCATACAACCTTTACATTAACACATATTGTTAATGTATGCCATATTGTCATTGAAAGGTTTGTTATTGTCTGCACTCGGTCTAGATTATATACCAACGTTTTGGCATAGAGTACAGCAAAAAATGTGTTCGTGAAATTTGCCATTTTTTTATGGTAACCTAACTTAACCGCCTATTCAGCATATTGTTATTTGGACATTTACCATCTGACTGATTGTTAAAACTATATAGGAGATTGTTAGTGTGTAGTTGTCAACTATATCGGTAAGTGTCGTAACAATAACGGAAACGGTCGTCAACAATAAGGGAAATGGTCCAGGAAAGGTTTGGGGATACATAAAAAAAATATTTTTAAAACAAAATGGTTAATTATCAGATGAATCTTTAAACTTTCAAAGAGAAAGCTATTTCTTTGAAAATCGGTTAATATAAAAGTTAGATATAATCAATGTTTCTCGTTTTGAAACAATTTTTATTGTTATTGAATTATGTTTATATCCTATAGGGATCATATGTTGGTACTGTGAACAAAAATGGCAGAGTTGAGACTTCATTTCTATTCTGGACCTTGTTCTGGACGATAACATTTCAGAATGGAACTGATGGAAATAACTCAATTTCATGGGATAAAGGGTCACCCACAATAGGTACGTTTGCGTTCCGTTGACGTAAATTTGACAGAAAACCTATGGGAAAACTGTCAAATCCACGCAAACGCACCCGCAACGTATCAATTTTGGGCCAGCCATAACTCACTTCGAAAATAATTCACAGCCGAAATCGAAAACAACTTTTATAAAACGTGTACAAAAGCGAACGGGAGCAACGAACACGTGGACGCGGACAACAAAAATTACAAGCGACGACGACGAGGACGACGACTAGCTTTGTTTTGATGGATTTGACCGTTCTACAATGTTCATGGTAAAAGAAAACACTTTTAAATTTACACACAGAACCGAAAAAATACACTTTCAAATCAAACGCATGACTTTCATAGTAGAAAATTTTCCTTGTTGTATCACCTCGTTTTGGTGCCCTTGTGGAATTGAGATGACTTTGGCGAAGTACAGCGTTATTTTTGAGTAATTGAAGTAGTTTCTTGTCTTGGGGTTTTTTTTTTTGCTAGCGGAGATGATTCAGTTCAGCTTAGAGACTGTCCATCATTTTTTTCATCTGCATTGATTGGAACCGCTGCCTACTACGCTACAAAGATTTTTACAACTCGGTCACTGCGCTTTCTAGCTGTGTATTCTTTCGTTTCTTGTGGAAATACAAATTCTTGTATTTCGAAGACTCGTCATAATTTGACTCAAATCGTAGCAAGACAGGTACCGTATGGCGAGAAGTCTCACCCTGCACCTCTAATTTGTCGTCATCGAAAGCTAGTTGCATAAACACCTCTAGCATTTCTGAGGCCTCGATCTCCGGTTTTTTCTGTGGTCATCATATGACGGAATATCAATTGCTGGCTCCAGCACAGGCATCTAGATGGTTTGTAACCAATCCTGCTCTATACAAAATATCAATTTCCAGGTCGACAGTCTTTGATAATGAAAAATCTTCATAGGCAATCGGAACAGAGCATGGTATTGCATTGTCACGTAATCTACAAATAATTGAAATCTAATGTGTATGCAGTTAACCATAATGTATGCTCTACTTACCCTTTCCTTCGTTGTGCACATTTCCGAAAATAGTCGGAGAATCTCTGGAGCTGTTGATTTCCTCCAGCATCCACAAGCATAAACTTTTCCAACAGGAGACATTGATCCAATCCGCGCATCTTTTGTTCAATTGAACTTATAAATAATTTGCTTTCCATTTAAACACCTTTGACTTACCTGTTGTCTTCCACAGGTCAACAACAACAACAACAACAACAAAAACACACAAAGATGTCAACCTAAGCACACCAGCGCCATCATCGCTGCTTGTGGCGATATTCCACGTAACTCAAACTCTTTCAAATGAGCAGTTAAATTGTTCAATGTGAAGAAAATTCGTGGTACGTCTGTTTGTCTGTGCTTCATATCCCACCAAAAATTTTATACTTTTTTACCCATTAATGGGTACTCGCCAATTGCAGTGCTGTTGAATGTAACAACACAGCTAGTGCGATAGTGACGCCGACAGCTTGATCAAAATGTTATGAAAGGCGGGAAAGTTGCTAAGTTCATGTGCGGAGAGTAACAGTGCAAAAAGTCCTCTTGTTCTTCTGAAATAATCAAATCCTATAATCTATAATATTATTACTATTAAGTGAATACAAAAAAAAAAAAACAAATTTTGAAATGCGCATCATAAGCAGTTAAATTCAGATCGTTTTCTGAGTAGGTTCGAATTGGCAATAGCTAAAAATGGTAAAATAATTTGTTTCTTATAATATGTTTCGTTTTATTTACCGAGTTTTCTCGTGTTCTAAATATAAGGATTCCTCGGCAAACGGAAATAGTGTCATCCTTCATGAGAAATCAGTTTGCAACTTAGAAAGTAAAGAACAGGAATATCGTAATGATGAAGAGAAGCAATATCTTAATATGATTGACCGTATTATAAAAACCGGAAATAAACGAATAGATCGCACTGGAGTAGGTACCTTGTCCATCTTCGGCAGTCAGATGCGGTTTAGTCTTCGAAACAATGTACTTCCGCTACTAACTACGAAGCGTGTTTTCTTTCGCGGCGTAGTGGAAGAACTACTATGGTTTATTAGGGGCAGCACAAATGCTAAGGATTTACAAGCTAGAAACATCCACATTTGGGACGGAAATAGTAACCGAGAATTTTTGGACGCCAATGGATTTATCGACCGAGAAGAAGGTAAGTTGTTAAGAATATTATTAGGTACTACGGTGAATCGTGTACAGCAATACCGCCGTTATACGCATAATTGTCCCATGTTCTAAGGGGTTCCCTGCTTATAACGAAATTACACACGGAATAAAAAAAAGAACAACTAAACATCTCGCGCTTATAGTTTTCTTCGCGAAATTTACCATGTCTCGAAAGTTCAGATTTTTTGTTATCTATTATACCCTACCTTTATCAAACGGCTCACATAAAGTTCATTGATGATTAGGCAGATGTTAGTATCAAACTTGTCTGATGTATCGACTACATACTCATCATTTTCCTTATTCTTTGCAGAAATGTTGTCCAATTATGTTTTGTATGTTTATTTTTTTTAAATTGTATGAGACATCCAATATTATCGTACGTTGGTTTTAAAATATTTCCTCCGAAGAGAATGTTCTCTTAGATCATTATAGCAACTATTCCTAAAGTTTACCACAAAAGTTCAACTCAGTGGTTCTACGCCTCAACAAAAAAAAATTCTAAATTTGACTATAAATAAATTTTTCCAAAGCTAAAGTAAATACTCATTATTAAACGTTATATTATTGGAAACGTGTAAGTGTAGTTAAAATATTTACCATATATTATATAAAATCAAACATAAATAAGTAGTTAATCGTTGCGCAACGATTAGTCATTATAAGGTGTCACTTAAGACAAATGATCCATTGCTAAAAGAACAAACTTACCATAAATCGTTAGCCGTGAGAAAATCTCATTCGAATTTTGAAATAGGATGCAGAAAACCCGCTTTCGAAAACCCAAGCAAGCATTGGTACAGCTTAGGACCTGTGGGCTTCTCTTAGCTCAGCCGCGAAAGGCGCAGCTACAAAGCAACACCATGCTGGAGGTGGCTGGGTTCGATTCCCGGTCTGGTCTAGGAATTTTTCGTTAAGGAAAATTTCTCAACACCCTGGGCATAAGGTATGATTGTACTTGCTCCACACAATCATAGCAATAAGCTAATTGTGAATAAGCTTGAAACGCTAAGAAAGAAGATGGTACAGCTTAGGAATAACGCGGTATTTAATATAACGTAATTAATTTTATTATTGGAATTATCATAATGCTTCTTTTCATTTTTCCTAAATTTTACAATGTTCACGGTTGTTCGATTCCTCACGGTATGCTTATTTAAAAGTTTTTTTTTATTCTACTCGGCTTGCAGAATACGTTTCAACTCACGCGCTTGACTTTACTAGGTACACTTAATACCATTATTACACCTGCGCCTGGTTGATGTTTTAAGTTTTCATAAAAACCGGAACTGAACAGATTTTCTTCCCATCCCGATAAACCTTTTCCTCGGGAGGCGACCCCGGTTTAGCGGTTAACATCCAAACCTCTCACGCCAAAGTCCCGAGCTCGATTCAGCCCAGGGCTGAAAATCTCGATAACCCAGGAATTAAAAAAAAATCTTTTCTAACCAATTTATAAGTTGGTTATAATCTTGGATGAGTTTTCAATATTACTGTTTTCTTTAAACAACTGCAACTTTAACTACATGTCCTTACTGCCTCTCGGGGGTCAAATTTTTTACCTTGTCGACGGTGAGAGGGCTTATCTCATGCTATAAACATACATGTGAGACCATGAATTTGACCAGTAGTGAAAGTATCTCATATTCTGCACATTTAATTCACTGCCACGTCGTAGAACGTTTATATAACAAAGGCACTAACATCAGGTGTGATACTGGCGGGTTATGCCGCAATTCACTCTTAGACTTCTTATTTTCAATCAAATGGAAACGACTAAAAGTACACTTTTCATTTTCGTGGCAACTAATGTTGTTGTTTGTCCATTTTCTTTATGGAATGAATAACCAAAATACCTGGTTTGCTCAAGGTATAATAAGTGACAGTAATTGCAAATTTTCGAAAAGTGTGAATGTTTTGATCATGGTAAATATCTGACGGTTCGAAATGAAGTTTTAATCACGGTAGTTCCATTTCAATTTCGGTTTCGGTTCTATTTCGGTTCCGTTTCGAATCCATTTTGCATCCATTTCAATTCCATTTCGATTCCGTTTCGATTCCATTCCAAACTAAATAGCTCGGGGCTGTAAAATGAACGCCATTAGCATAAAACAACCTGACTGACTGACATTTATAACACACTTTAAAATGGAAGCTCATTACATACTAATTCAAACATTTAGGGTTATTATTAGAAGATACCTCCGTGCTGTAAATAGCCAACATAGGCTCACCATTGAAATTGAGGGTTGTCTAGAAATATCATTCGCTGTATGAATAATAAATATTACTTACTCTTGTTGCAATACTTCTTGGGGTTGACTTCAGTACTACTAGTTGTCAACATAGGCTATATCAAAGGCCTGAATGTCGTCCCTAAGAATTATTGTTTGACAATTTACATGTCTTGTTGAAATCTAGTTACTACTGCATACGGCCTGGAGATGACTTCAGCACTGGGGGATATTATCTTAGGCGGCATTCTGCCCCGGATTATCATCTCTAGGAAAAATAAGAAATCATCAAAGTTCGTGACATCTACGATATTGATTTGAGCTTCCATTTTATGACTGCATAACAAAACATCATCGTGGGAAAATTGAAACTGAAATTTAGAAAAATACTACGGTTCAATACTAATTACTTCAACTAGTGCTCAAGCGGCATAGGCTATAGGCTATTGCTTCTAAGGTATTGGTCGTAGTAGAGGTGAGTTGGGAGTTCAAAGTATTGCATGTATGCTGGCTTATTACTGCATACATATGATGTTTATTATATTGAATCAAATTATAAGAATGAATACTTTCAACTCCCAACCAACGATTAACAAAGAAGTGCGGTTTTAATCAAGCTATCAAATACAGCCAAACGCCATTTCTAAACTGTTTGAAAATGACGGCAGAAATAGAGCGACATTTTTCTCGTTCTGTTTTCTATCCTTCGCGTTCGCTAGAATGTATATTTACCACATCTGCTTCTCATGTCATAATTGTATCTATTGACAGCATATAATGAAGCATCCATTTTTTTTGTGGCGTAGAACCACTGCGTCTACTGAATTGAACTTCTGTGGAGTATCCATAGTCTTCCTTTTTAAATTCATGTTTTTACCCTTCTTACTTGTAGAAAATCCAACTATTTCCCCGAGGACCAATATGATTCGACTCAACTCGACGAGTATGCAACAAGTCCCCGAATACACGCGCGTGTGTGCCTGTGTGTGTGTGTGTGTGTCTTCCTGACCAGTGAAGACCTGTGTGTGTGTCTTCCTGACCAATGAAGGCAGTGTGAAGGCGCTGTGTAGAACTCACTAAATAGTGCCTATACACATATCGTTCTGTACGCGCTCGCGACATGGTACTCTCATGGTGAACATAATGTTCAACTTCACTTGATTCCGTTTAGTGGTCAACGCAGCAATCCAAGCTGGACATCCGTGCCTGACATCCGACGATGATACACTAGCTAAAAGCCGCCCCTTGCTGCTGCTTGGTCCGTCGCTGTTCAGTATGATCCTAACTACCGCATTGATCGCCTTCATCGCCTTCTCGCAAGCATAATCTACATAGCTGTTGAAGTTCAGCCGGTTGTCGACTATCACTCCACCATCACTAAGCTGGTGCTTTGAGGGTTTAGCGTGCCCACCAACGACGATTTCAGCACGCTGCACCGCTTAGTAATTGCTGACCAATAGTAGCTCCGTATGTGTTGTGGGTTATCTGCTGCTTCGTCCCTTTTATTTCAATCGTTTTATTCGCCTCGGACAATAACATTTTCACCAAACTCAAACGTCTCACCTCTCACCGTGTGAACTATTACGCAAACCCAACGATCATAACTCTTTTCGGCTGCTGCTCCATTGCCATTGTAGCTCCCGCTCTAAAGTTTTGACCCAAGGATAGAGCCTTGTGGAACTCCCGCCGTGATTTTATTCAACCTCCGTCCCAGGTTTGTTTCGTTAACCAAGACTCGATGTTGGAAATTGCTCAGCATAATTCGATGATATAGTGAGGAACACTCATTCTGTGCAGCACATTGGTGATGGCTACAAAGCTAGCACAGCGTTTTTGACACCAATCGATATCACATAATATTGATCACCTCTCCGATTCTGGTTCGACAACTTCTCTGCTTCCTACACACTTAGATTTTTTTACAGAAATCTGTAAAAGTTTACCGAATTCTCAATAGCTGAACGTTCGGTAATCCAATTTAACGGATTTCGGTAAAATTTTACCGAAATCCGTTAAATCGGATTACCGAACGTTCAGCTGTTGAGAAATCGGTAAACTTTTAGAGATTTCTCTAAAAAAAATCTAAGTGTAGATCACTGACCGAATTACATCCACCGTAAACCATCCTTTCCGGAATCCGTACTGGTTGCAAACCGCGTAAATTACGTCAATGATCCTCTTCAATAGATTCCTGAGAATATCCAGCAGGCATATAGGCCTAAACGATGTTGGCTCCCCCGGCGGCTTTTCTGGCTATGGCAGCACCACCAGCTTTTGGATATTTCAGCTTTCAGGAAATTGATCCGCATTCAAAATTTCTATAGCACCGCCCTGAAGATGTCCGGGAACTCTTTTAATACAATTTCAACACTGAATTTGGGATTCCACCCCAATTCAGAGTTAAAATTGCATTATAAGATTTTCTTCACATTCAACTGCCACGAGTCCCCGTTAGTGATATCTGTATCAGCGGTGTTGACCGGTTGTTTTCTTCTCCGTACGGTGGCGATGGCCACGTCGTTCGGTTGTACTTTAGAAATAACCCCTTCACGATGAGCCTTAGAATGCCTGCGCACATTTTCTCGAGCATCAAGGATTTTTTGTCATCACTATTCGCTGCATCGTCCCAAGGGTTGGCATCCGCCTCTCGACACACCTCCTTGGAACAATATGACTTGATCACTTTTATCTTCCGTATCATGGCGGCTCTCGCAGCACGGAACACCACCCTACATTCCTCTCTGTCTACTGCGTTTCTTGTCGTTTTCACGGGGTCTTCCGACCTTCAGATAACTAGCACGGAGAGTTCTGAGAGTCTCGTTCCACCAGTAGTCAGGACGTAGCCTACTGCATTGCTCTCGCTTCCTCGGCATGATTGTATCGCATGCCCTTGTCAACCTTTTTGTTAGTTCATCCTCGTTAAGATATGAGATTCTACTGTTTAAACTTAGTTCTTCCACAAAAAGATCCTTATCAATCGTCTTCCATTTCAACTCGCAAGATTTAGAGCTCACTTCATTTTTCTTCTCTACATCTACATTTATTTCTCTCCTTCTCGGACATATCTCGAACTGTTTGGCATCCTCTGCTCCCACATATACTGAGAATAACTCCATGGTTATACCGACAATTAAATAATGGTCAAGATGACTATTGCATATTGATTTTCGGATAGTCAGTGGAAATAAAGCATTCGCTGATTGTAACTTTACTATTTATTCGCGAGTATATAACTGAAAACTGAAAAACTGCGTGTTGTAAGCACAACTGTATTGTTAGGACTGATTTTTCTTTCTTGCTCTTTGTGCCTGTAGTGTGTGTTAGTGAGTTCAGAGGGCATCACAAAGCGAAGATACAGTGAATGAATTTAGCTTAACATCCACCCCCAGGTGAGGTGAAACCTCAATCCTTGACTTGATCCGGTTGGATCTCCTCCTCGACCGGTAAAACTGCCAATAGAGTTGTTGGTCGACGATAGATACCAGTATTTGTACTACGCTAACGACCCGGATGATACCATCCTTGCCAGGATACACTTCCTTAATTCGACCCATTTTCCAATGCTTGGGCAAGGTGTTATCCTCCTTTGAGATAACGAGTAGTCCCTTCCGTAGCAACGTGGGATCTTTGAACCACTTGCCGCGTCGTTGCTAACCGGTTACATATTCATTGGATCATCTACGCCATAAGCTTTGTTTGCGTTTTTTGAACTAGTTGATACCGCGAGAGAGAGGTCTCATTCAGGTCTCCGTATACTAACATTGTGTGCATCTATTCGTAGGTAAGGTAGCTTTTATTCAGAATACGGTTCAGGAAGGGTTTTCACACATTTGAAGTTAGCCTCCCACAGGCCACTCTGAAGAGGTGCCTTAGGGGGATTAAAATTCCAAGAGATTTCTTGAACTCGGCCTTCCAAAACTTGGCTCTTAAGGAGGTCAGAGAATTCCTTCAGTTGTCGGTCAGCACCCTTGAAATTTGTTCCATTATCCTAAAATAGTTCGGAAGGGTGCCCTCGACGACTCGCACAGCGATGTAAGGTTCCAAGAAAAGAATCAGAAGGAAGTAACGTCACCAACTCAACGTGTATGGCCTTGGTTGTCATACAAATAAACAAACAAATATAATGTAGAAGGAGATGTTCGCTCATCACCATGAGACACCAAGAGTGGACAGTAATGTTTGCTAGAATGAAAGATATGAAGAGAAAGTGTTGAAAGTTCCGTCAGTGTACGGTAGGTAGCCAATCACTGGTCACATTCAGTGATATCGTGTTCATCTAAATCAGTGACCCGTAGTGAAGAAGCCTGAAAAAGTAGAAGAAGAATTAAAAGTGGTGAATGTTACGGCGCCGGAAGTCCCTGCCAAGGAAGATGATGCCGTCGTTGCTTTGACAGCTGAACTGCCACAGGGCAAGAAGAAATATCTTTCGTTGCTACCTACAGCGGTAGTTAAAGTGCAGCATGCGGACGGTAGTTTCACTTTGGCCAGAGTACTGATAGATTTTGGTTCGCAAGTGTCATTATTTAGGGAAGCCTGTGTCCGAAGCTACCACGACGGAACGGGAAAATCGTTGTCAACGGACTTGGTCAACAGGAAATGGGAACAACGCGTGGGTTGGTTACGCTGCGCTTGGCATCTCGGTTCAATGACGTCGTAGTCTCGACCACCGAGGCTTTCGCTCTTGAAAAACTGACCTCAGCAATTCCATCGCAGCGGTTCAACCTTGACAACATGACGTTTTTCGACAATCTGGAAGAACTGGCGGATCCGAAGTTCAACCAACTGGGTGCACTTGACATCATCCTAGGAGCAGCCGTTTTTCTTGCACTCCTCGAAGGAGGACAAGTCAAAGACGAAAGCGGCCAACAAGTGGTCCAACGGACGATCTTCGGATGATCGTGGCAGGACGATACGACGCGTCGGAAGTCATCCAGAACAACCATGCCGTCCTCAACCTGCACGTTGAGATGGATCTGAACCGCACCTTGCAGTGGTTTTGGGAGCAGGAGAAAATTTTCAAGGCGCCTCCGCTTAAAAAAGTTGATCGCATTTCATCAGCACCGGCACGAAATGATCGTCCAGCTACTTTGCCTATGTTCCCTTCGTTGAATGTGACGAATGAAAATGGCACGCCAGTTAGGCCAAGAGCAAGTGCGAAGCGTCGTCGAGACGACTATGGTCAAACCATCAGACCGGCTGCTTACAAAGGCACAAAGGAGATGAATTTTGAGGATCTTTCGGTGCCTTTCATCACACACGCTGCTCCGAAACCAGTTTCTGGCTTTATCATTCTGGCCTACAGCCAATGATCACCGACAAGGATGTTGAAAAAATCATTTTCCGATGTTTGGAATCAAACGATCCCATGGCTGTCATTAGATTCGTGCCGAAAGGAAAATATGTATCGAACATGACATTTGTATCATTCAAAATTGGCATCAGTCTAGCTTTAAAAGCACATGTCCTCAACGCAGAAAACTGGCCCGACGGTTTAATGTTTAGGGAGTTTATGAATTAACCAAAAAATATGGGACGTCGAATGTATACCAGGGAATCCCCTATTGTGACCCCTTTAGAAAGTCCAGCAACAACGGCTTAAATTACAGCGACGATTGCGTTGATAATGTCTGGATTTATTACCAAAACGTACGTGGCCTGAGAACGAAAATTGACGACCTGCTACTAGCGGTGACCGATTGCAATTTCGACGTGGTCATCATGACTGAGACCGGATTGGACAACTGTATTACCATGCAACAATTATTAAGTGTAGGCTTTAATGTTTTCCGTTGTGATGGGAGCCCTGCCAATAGCACTAAATCCCAGCCGTGTTGTGCACACCATGAATGGGCATAGTTTAGAACTATTTGTGTTTCATCGACGATCAAAGGTAGAAAGTTTTTAATGTATGCGATTTACATTCCATTGGACAAGAGTCTCAAGATGTTAGTGTAATTAATGACCACGTTTCCTCTTTGAATGAGCTGTGCGAAAGATCCCACCAAAAAATATTTTTGTTTGTGGTTAAAAAAAACCACCCCCCACCCGCGTTGTTTCAAAAAATAATATAAAAAAATATGATTTTTTACTTCCCCCCCCCCCCACCCCCCCTTTTTTTGTGGTGGATTTTTTTTTTTTCCCCCCCAAAAAAAAAGAGCGGGAACAACCCCCCCCCCCCCCCCCCCCTTTTTTTTTTTTACCTTATTGTGAAGCCAAATTAAAAAGAGGGGCCACCCCCTTTCCCCCCCCCAGCCTTCCTCCCCCCCCCCCCCCAAATTCTTTTTCCCCCCCCGTGGGTATGTGACTAACCCCATAAAAATCAATTGGAGCGACCTCTGAACTTTCGTGTGATTAATTTTGTGGCGGCTTTTTTTTTGCACCGATATTTCAGCATGGTCAATATCGGGTGAAAAAGGGAAATACTCATGTTGGTGCGTCAACTTTGACGCCAGCTGTAGTCCAAACCATTTGATGAAAGAAGTTCAAATTTTGTCCACATCATTTTCTTTATTTTTTTAGGCTATGATAACATTTTGAGTATGTTACCTAAATTTTTCACAGAAATACGGATTTTTGAAATTTGTATGTCCAAAAACGACTTTTTTCACATATGTTATGAAAACTTCAAATTTATAAATCTTATCAACATGAAATTTTGGTCACATAAGGTCTATATATTGGTTATTATTTTGTCAAATTTTCAGCCAAAAATATTGATAATTGACAAAGTAACAGAAGGTTGAACATGGCATTTTTCGGAAGAAAAATTTTGCTCGGCTTTTTTTTTGCTACTGAGTGTATTAATATCCACCAAGCCCCGGAAAAGCGGAAAACAAAAAAAAACAACCCAAAAAACAAAAAAAAAATTAAAAAAAAAAAAATTATTTTAAAAAAAATGTCGTTAAAACATGTCTTTATATTGTTCTAGTTAAATTTCTATGATAGCAATTGGAGCGATCGCAGAGTCCAGCGTTTTGCTTTCTGAAATAAATGGCTTATCTAATCCTAATACCACTAAACACAATATTAAAATATAATCCTATACTGCCCATAAGCGGCATGCCAGCGTGTTTCAGCTGGCAGTCTTTTGTGATCATATGACTCGTGGAGGCGTGAGGTAGGAACTTGTGAGGACCAGAGGTCGGTTGCACCCTCTTTCGAAGTTGTCAACTCACCATTTGAAGCCCTACAACAAGCCCCGCATAAACACAGTACAAACATCAAATGGATATAGGTACTGCGCATACACTCATACACACCATCATCAAATCTTATTGTTTTGAGGACGGCACGTATTTAGTAGTATCGTTTAAATTTAGTTATAATCAGATAGATCTGGAACTGTTGCTGATGTACAGTCTTCATTTGGACGGCTTCCCTGTGATGCTAAAGGATGCATTTATGTTTCTACAGAAGTAGCACTCCGTTATTCGGCAAATATTTTCACATCATTCTTTTCGAATGGAACAGGCCGAATACAATTAGTACTTCGCGCACAAATGCAATACAATGAAAATCACACGTAAAAAAACCACTTCCGAGAAGAAATTTAACTTGAAAAATCACAATCATTGTGCAACGAAAGAAAAAAAAAAACTTCACAGCTCTCCATCTGTACAACACGTGGTGAGTGTACCTGAAATTATATGCCAGTCACTCAAGCGCGCATGTTCGTTGGTTGCCGACCATCACAAATTTTGGGAGGGAATCGATTATATTCACTACATCTTACACAAAACACGTGGAGATTTTATGATTTCACTGTTCGTTTAGGTTGAATTACGAATATATTTTTGATTTTATCGTTCGCGAAAAGGACGCAGCAAATATGCGTGTCCTGGAACCCAGCTGAATACTATTCTTTTTTTCTGAACATCACGTTCTGCAGCCTGAATCCATGGATGAGTTGATTGTCCTTTTCGGATAGCGTCTAGGCAACTTGTTAAACTTGGTTAAAATGATAGTAGGTTCGTTAAGAGGTGTTTCTGCTACAGCTTTTTTCAAGGCAAAGGCTTCCGCTGAAAATACGCTAGAAATTTCAGGCAGACAAACCGGAAGCTTGAAGGTATCGGACACTATCCCTGCACCCACCTTATCTAGGTCTTTGGAGCCATCAGTGTAGATTTTTTTGTATGCTGTGTATTTAGTGGCCATAGTGGTCGATGAATCTGGGACCTACTATCTTGCTGGCAGTACCTGCTCTAATGCTTTTTTTTAAGGTGCCGTCAATGTGAAGCGTTGGAGCATACCATTTTCGGTTGGGTAGCCGATAATGGGGCAGATGGTTGAAATTGACAGTCCTGTGGAATAGTTATCCGGCACGCTTAACTACAGGGAGTTGTGATGCTAAATCATTTTTTCCATAAGACGTATTGCTAAACTGGCAATTCGTTGAATGATTTTCCGGCGAAAGGGTATACTGCTTGCTTCCACCAGAAGAGACGTTATAGGGCTAGTACGGAAGGCCCCTGAAGCTTGGCGAATAACTTCGTTGTAAGTTGGAGATAAAGTGCGTTCCAAGGCGTCAAAACTTCGACTGGTTAATCCAATTCCATATGTTAACTTGGAGAACACAAGAGCTTCGCCAACAATACAAAGCTTCTTTCCTTGCTAAGCGGCATCCCAAGAGACGTAGAATGTTTAGTCGTTGAGTGCAGCTTTTCTTAACCTCAGCAAAGTGCTGTAGGAAGTTAAGTTTCGAGTCTAACAGTACACCAAGTATTTTCATCTTTCGGACTCGAGGAATCGGAGTGCCGTTGACCTTGATGGTATGGCCCGCTTGTGGTGGGTAGATCCACAAGTGTGAAGAATTTAGATTTCGTGGGGGCTATGGAGAATCCTATGCTTGCAGTCTAAATGGTTACTGAGTTAACTGCAAATGCTTTTGACCGACTTCACCAGAATGTTTTCCTTTTGCAATAAGGATCACATCGTCAGCGTAAACCAAGATAATGACATCTGGTGGGATTTTTTTCAAAGATTGGTTGTATTGCAACTAAGAATAGTGTAACAGATAAGATGGATCCCTGTGGGACTCCATTTTCTGCCACACGAAAGTCAGATAACTGCCCAATTGCTGCAACATGAAAAGTTCTATTGCTTAGAAAGCTGGTTATCATAATCAGCATCCGTGTTATATGCTTTAGAAATGTCTAGTGAGATTAATTCAGCATGTTGACTTGCCTCCAGATCCAGCAATGATTCTAATTGGGCCAAATGTAAGTCAGTTCCTTTGCCTGGACGAAAGGCATATTGACGAGGATCAAGCTTTCCGGTGTCTTCGTGTTCTGTGGTTAGTCGTCGGTTTATCATCCGTTCAAAAACTTTTCCCAAGCAACTGCGTAAAGTAATGGGTCTGTATCCATCCGCTCTACACCGATCACCATCGGACTTAGGGATCGGGATTATAACACCTTCTTTCCATTCATTTGGAAATAGGCCACTCGATTATATAGTTGGAGCAGAGATAGCTATGCTGTAAATGGTAGTCGTTGTACACGGTGTTCAATAAGTTCGAATACAAGTTTTCATCATTGCGTAGGTATGCGCCATGTACATATTCTGCATTGGTATTGGTGTCAGCTTTAGCTTCATTCATACGCTACCGAATGTGCGCGGTGTTGACATTCTGTTAGTTGTTGTTTGTTTGTTACGCGCGATGAAAGAGTATCGGGACTTCGTAATTAAGCGTTTTTTGAACGGTGAGCGACCCGGCGATATATTCCGGCTGCTGAAATCGCATGGGGTCAAGCGGAACTTTGTCTACACGACCATCAGGCGATACCGGGAGACGTCCTCGACCAATGACCGTGCGAGATCCGGTCGGCCGCGTTCAGCGAGGACGCCACGGGTCATCAAGATCGTGAGGGAGCGAATTCGGCGCAAAAAGAACCGCTCAATCCGGAAAACGGCTGCAGATCTCAACGTTTCCATTGGAACCGCTCACACCATACTCACCAAGGACCTTGGTTTCAGGCCTTACAAAAAACGTAAGGTCCATGGCGTTTCGGAGGCTACCAGCAAAAAGCGGTTGGATCGAGCTAAGAGGATCCTCTCTCGGCACGCTGGTCAGGAGTTTGTTTTTTCGGACGAGAAACTGTTCGTGCTGCAGCAGCCGCACAATGTGCAAAATGACCGGGTGTGGGCGCCATCGAGGGACAGCATTCCTGAATCCAATATAAACATCCCTCGGTTCCAAAGTGCCGCGTCGGTGATGGTTTGGGGGGCAGTATGCAAACGTGGTAAGCTACCCTTGGTGTTTATTGAAAAAAACGTCAAAATCAACGCGGCGTACTACAAAACTGAGGTTTTGGAAAAGGTTGTTGCCCCCAGTCTCTGAAGCCTCTACGGCGATGAGCACTACGTGTTCCAGCAGGACGGTGCACCAGCCCATACGGCAAATGTGGTTCAAGCCTGGTGTCGGGACAATTTAACCGACATTCTGGACAAAACTTTGTGGCCTCCCAGCTCCCCGGACTTGAATCCTCTCGACTTTTTTGTTTGGTCCTATATGATGGCGAAGCTGAACGAATACAAGGTCAGCACTTTGGATCATTTCAAGACGGTAATTCTCAAAATCTGGGACGAAATGCCCATGCAGTCCGTGCGTGCCGCCTGCGACGCGTTCGAGAAACGTTTGAAGCTCGTTAAGGAGTACAAAGGGGGGGTCATTCCAAGAGAAATGTTGTAAACGTTCCTTGTAAACATAGCTTTCAATAACATAAATCCAAAAAATAAAAAAACATGTTTTCATTTTTTTAACAAATTTTGAAAGTGTATCCGAACTTATTGAACACCGTGTAATAAGAGATAACCAGTATTGTTGTTTCCAGTGGAAGATCCCGCTCGCCTGTTGAGAGCCCATAGTAACTCATCCATAGAAAACTCTTGGTTGAACTGCTTATAGTCCTGTGAGCGTAATGAATTTGATAAAACAACTTTTTCAGCCAACTTTTCCTTGACGATTTTCTTTTGTACTTGTCAGCGAATGCATCTGCTACCTGTTTAGGGTCGTTTGTCAAGCCATCTGTTAATTTGAGAGTAACTATATTTATTTTCCTTTTACCCTTCAGTCCATTGATTTTGGTCAAAACTTCACTACTAGAACTGTTAGGATTAATGGAATTCACAAATTTTTCTCAGCTTACCTGTTTTGCTTCGCGAATTAGGTTGCGACATTTAGATCGTGTTGCTTGAAACTGTTTTAAAGCTGCATTTTTAAGAGGAACGCCCTTGTCAAGTCTGCGTAATGTCCGAAGACATTTTCTCCGTTCTCTGACAGCTTGAGCTACCTCTGGGTTCCACCAAGGAACAGATTTTGCTCGATATAGATGAACACGATATCACTGGTCACATTCAGTGATTTGCCTCAAGCAATTAAAATACAGTCTGGCCTTCTGAACAAGTTCACGCCTGCCTTTCACACTCCTGTTCTTAAATTCTTCACACTGATACGTATTGTGCTCACTGGAGCACTTCGCGCACTTTTTCTCCACAGTTGTATGCAGCGCCTATCACATCAACATATTCCTACCCATTCCCTACTTGACGTGCATTCGGGCGAGGCCGGCGCCGGTGTTGTCTTGGTTTGGGATCACCAGTTTTTACACATTGAGGATGTATGTTACTCCCAAGCATCATCTGTTGGTTCTCTGTGTAATAACAGCTGATCTGGCAACAACGAAGTAGCAACCTCGGGCGGTCAATCACGCTCATGCTCATGCTCCCAGTTGTATGCAACGTCTTAAACTTCGTTGGTACCGGTGTAGTCGTCTCCTTCTTCGTTTCACTCGCTGGTTTCTTGGAAAATGCTGAACATGTTTCACCTCGCAACGCTTCTTTAGGAACTGCAGTATATCGTCGAAAGTGGAGTCCTCAGTTTCGACGACTTCCTGAGACCAGCTTGTTCTCGTCTCCTTGTCCAACTTTTCCAGCTTAACATGAATCAGCCATGGATCTCTGCTGGTATACTCCTATCCCAGTGCATTCAGCTGCTGGATGATTTCGTCGGACGTAATCAGTCTTCCCAGCGACTGCGATGTAGCTTGTGTTACTGGGTATTGTGCCATGAACTCATGCACCAACGAAAACACTGTGTAGCGCTTATTGTCGAAGTGGTCAGTTAGGGTGCTCTAAGCGTTGTGATCATTTGCACCAGAAATAGTGAATTTGCTTACCAATCTATAGGCGTCTCCATCTAGGTATGAAAACAAGTATTGCATTTTTAATGCATCCGAGATGCCGTCTCGATTGTGGATCGTTGAAACGTAAATATCTTTGAGAATGACATCCACTGTTTTCGGTATCCAGCGAACGGCTGTATGGTGATAGTCGAACGTTCAATTGGGGTGAACAACTCGACACCTGATTTACGCCGGGAGGTACACTCGACAGTTGCGACCGATTTTGCACGGTTTTCGTGGTCATCGCCTGATCCAGCATTAGTTTCCGCTTTGTCTCGATCAGCAGGTGCAGCACTTCTTTCCAATCGCTCGTTCCGGACAAGCTTTGCTAGCTGGCAGACTATCCAACATCATCGACGTCAAGGTATTTTTCGAAAATATCTTTCACTCGGTAAAAGATACCGAAAAACTCTTCCCGAACGTTGTGGACAGACATCGCGGCTTCGGGATTATCCTGCTTCTCCTCGGTTTAGGTTTGTGTCTCCCTAAAGCTGGCCGCAAGCTCCTTTAGCTGGTTCAGTCGGTCCCTAACCTCTCTTAAGGACGGCCTCCGCTCGAAGGTCCAAATGTTTCGGTACGAATGGACTGTAAGTTTCGCTCTCAGTTCCGACTTCGACTGCCACTTTTTCCGGGAATAAAAAGAAAAATGTTCGATAGTTTTGTAAACAAAACAAAAACACGTTTATTGTTGTTTGAGGATTGAATCTAACTAAAAAAATAAGATGGCGGATATGTTGTCGCGGTTTCTCTCCCAATAAAAAATAAAATCTACCAGAAGTGAACACCACTGAAAATAGTTCGTGCTCGTACGAGGGGAGCGTCGATGCCGGAACAAAATGTTGTATCGATCAAAAACCCTACGGGAATCTTCATTGATGAAATCTTTTATTAGTATATTTCTATCATTAAAATTGATCAAATCTTTGTTAAGCTACAGACTAAAAAGGTGCCTTCTGCTGAATTCCAGCCATGCACCGAAGTGAAACAATAAAAATACAAATAAACTAAGGTTTTTTTTACATCCCTCTTGCGGGTCAAATTTTTCACCTTGTCGACGGTGAGAGGGCTTATCTCATGCTATAAACATGCATGCAAGACCAAGAATTAAACAAGTAGTGAAAGTATCACATATTCTGCACATTTATTTCACTGCCACGCCGTAGAATGTTTATATAAAGGCACTAACATCAGGTGTGATACTGGCGGGTTATGCCGCAATTCACTCTTAGACTTCTTACTTTCAATCAAAGGGAAACGACTAAAAGTACACTTTTCATGTTCGTGGCAACTTATGTTGTTGTTTAAAACAAATGGTTATGGAATGAATAACCAAAATACCTGGTTTGCTCATGGTATCATAAGTGAAAGCAAATTTTCGAAAGGGGTGAATGTTTTGATCATGGTAAATATCTGACGGTTCGAAATGAAGCACATAGCCACAGAAAAGTGTTACTTTAGACGGACGATGACAAGTATGCATATTAGAGATAGGACGCGGAGGGCCCGCTTAGGAAGCACGAGCAGTAGATTAAAGTAAATTAAACCTCTCCAAGTAGTTTATTTTAGCAACACTGCGGAGGGTCCGCTCAGTGAGGGTCTAGTATTTGACTTACTGTAGAATTGGGTGGGGGAAGTTTTCATCACGGTAGTTCCATTTCAATTCCGGTTCAGTTCCATATCGGTTCCGTTTCGGCTCCATTTCGGTTCTATTGTTGTTCCGCTTTGGTTTTGTTCGATTCCATTTCGGTTCCGTTTCGAATCCGTTTTGCATCCATTTACATTCCATTTTGATTCCGTTTCGGTTCCATTTCAGTGTAGTTTTGATTCCATTTCAATTTAACTCAAGATCAATTCAATGTCAATCAACTAATCACGGTTATAAGGTAAATTCTAAGGTTAATAAAACTAAATGGCTCGGGGCTGTAAAATGAACGCCATTGGCATAAGATAACCTGACCGACTGACCCTTATAACACACTTTAAAATGGAAGCTTATTACATATTAATTCAAACTTTTAGGATTATTATTAGAAGATACCGCAGTGCTGAAAATAGCCAACATAGGCGCAACATTGTAATTGAGGTTGTCTAGAAATATCATTCGCTGTATGAATAATACATACTATGCATACTCTTGTAATAATTCTTGGGGTTGGCTTCAGTACTACTAGTTTTCAACATAGACTACATCAAAGACCTGAATGTCGCCCTAAGAATTATTGTTTGGCAATTTACATGTCTTGTTGATATCTAGTTACTACTGCATACGGCCTGGAGATGATTTCAGCACTGGGGAATATTATCTTAGGCGGCACTTTGGCCCGGATTATCATCTCCAGGCAAGATTAGAAATCATTAAACAAAGCTCGTGACATCTGGGATAGGGTATTGATTTGAGCTTGCATTTTACGACTGCATAACAAAACATCATCGTGGGAAAATTGAAACTGAATTTTTGAAAAATACTACTGTCCAATACTAATTACTTCAACTATTGCTCAAGCGGCCCACATGGGCTATTGCTTCTAAGGTATTGGTCGTAGTAGAGGTGACGTTGGGAAAGGGTCTAGTCTTGACAACCAAGCTGGCATGCAGCTCCAGCTAGATAATTAAAAAAAAAATACACTAAGGTTTTTTTTACACGGAGGATACGTTCCACCGGATCCTCCCTTAGCTCAGTCGGTAAAGACACAGCTACAAAGTAACACCATGCTGGAGGTGGCTGGATTCGATTCCCGGTCTGGGCTAGGAATTTTTCGTAAAGGAAAATTTCTCGACTCCCTGGGCATAGCGTATATGATTCTACTTGCCACACAATCATACTAATGCAAAAATGGTACTTGGCATCGAAAGCTCTTAATTAATAACTGTGGAAATGTATTTAAAACACTAAATTGAGACCAAGCAATAAGCTAATTGTGAAAGCAATAAACTTGAAATGCTAAAGATGAAGAAGACGTACCATGTAAAAAAAGACTAAATAGAGTTGATAAATTCACATGCATAAACATATTAAATTGCTTCGATTTTGTTTACATGTGTTACCTTTCCATGCTATGGTCAAAATAGAATTTTTTAAATGTTGAGTATTTACACCAAAAATTGTGAATTTTTTGAAAAACTACCACATGATTACTTTTTGCCCAAAATGTAAAGTGTGATTCGAATTAGGACGACAAGTTGTTTCGTTCTGGAGCTATCGCTGAAAACAAACCGTGTAAAAAAAACATGTAAAAAAAGACCTTAGTGTATCTCGTATGTTAGACATTTCATTTGGCGATAGTCCACACTGCTCCCTGAACAAAAATATGTTAAGGCAGTATATTACTTTGCCATCTATCTAGCGGTGGGTGTTGGCCAAATTTCGTTTTTTCAGATATAATCCTAAATAGGTTATAGAGTATTTTTCATACATCTAGTAACATAACGTCCGTGCTCCATCACAATATTTTCTATTGTGATGTGTCCTACTCAATGGGTAAATTGAACTGAAGGTGAGTTTGAAAGAAGGGGAACTTGGAGTAAAGCACACGTACCCACTGGTTGACACTAAATATTGGCCAACGTGCTTTTGCACATTTGTTTGAGGATTTGTTAAGCGACACAGGTTTCCAAATCCAAAGTTCGGATACCGTGCTGCATCGGTGCCCGGACTTTTTGTTCATGAATCGGGACATTTTTCAATTTACAAACTAGCATGCAGTTATGAGCATGTAAATTTATCATAATAGTATATTAGCGATAAATCTGAGAGGGCTGATTCATCGATTTCTTTTACAATTTTTCCAAGTTGTAACACTCCGCTCACTTGCATGTTAGGCGGTTGGAATGTCTTTCGTAAGTAGAACAGCCGACTGAGTTCATCAGATATAGCTCGACTGGGCTTCAGCTTAATAAACAACTTAGTATTATAGTCATTTATTCAATGAAATGTTCTTACTATTCTCATTCAATGCTCATTTCAGCCAATAGTGTTCAACACATAGTTATCAACAACAATCGACAGCCCGCAGCAATAACTCTTTGTATCTTTTCATAGAAATTGCTAAGCTCTTCGAACATCCGGGGGATTACAAGGATTCTACTTATATCTTTGTTGTTAATTTAATTTCTTTTCAGGCAACAAATAATTTATTTCTACCTAGTTTTGAAGACAATATCTAATATTTCTCTATTTCTCAAAACTTTTAAAGTTAGGCATAAAGATGAATGAATGTACCGGAAACTAGACGGACACATGCGAAGTTGAGTACAGGCGAGTCGTGAGGTAGTAAGTGCTTTCATGAACGTGGAGCAAGACAGGTAATTGTTACCCATTGTATCTATATTAATAAAATTTATTTTTAATAGGTTTGCGTCGACCATCGGTTGAATCGGTTGTGTCGATACTTTGTTCCGCAATATTTTGTTTTTTTTTAACTTAATTATTTGTTTATAAGGCTCAAGTGCCTTAGGCATAACGGAGCCGAATTCTTTTTCATTTTTACAACGATAATAACTTACTTACTAGGTTAGTTTTGGAAAGCCGAAAAACTCGCGGCTTGGTCGAGGTTAGGGATTACAATGATTCAGGAAGGAATGGGGAAGTAGGAATCTTAACGTTGGTTTTCAACAGCAGATTGGCGATGCTATATTGTTGCTGTAGGTCTGGCGTAGATGTTGCATTGCGTTAAGCTGTAACGATACAATAGAAGCGGTATTACGGGGGGAGGGGACGAGGTGGACATGTTAAAGCGACAGCTAAGAGAGGGTCAAACGAATATATCTATTTGTTTAAAGAACTTGTAAATTAGCCCCATATAGTCCAAGTCCACCCCATTTTTTCCTTCCTTTTCCCCCCCCCCCCCCCCCCCCCCCCAAACAACCCCAACCCCCAACTCCACCCCCCCCCCCCCCCCCCTACAAAAAAAAAAAAAAAAACAAAAACAAGAAGAAAGAAAAAATAAACACCAAAACCCTACAAAAAACCCCCCCAACCCCCCCCCCCCCCCCCCCCCAATTTTTTAACACCCTGGGGAAAAAGGAATAAAACCACCTCCTCAAATCCCCTGCATCCCATTTTTGTTGCCAGCTGATCAAGGCCTGTTGACGGAAAATTGTAATTGTAATTGTAATTGTTCAGTGTATAGTCCGTGCTTTCCTGCTAAGATTGCGTATCCGGGGACTCACCCCCAGGTCTATACACCTACAGTCCTTCCCGTTGCACTCGTCAGCTCGTGCGATACTCTAGACTCACATGGGTGGTCGTATCCGGGTCCTCCACTGGGTAGGCACAAGTGTCCGTCCAGTTTCTGGTACATTAATTATCTATTTTTTATGCCTCAATGAAGTACTAATGCTTAAAACGTTATAAGAAACCCCGTGTGAAAACAACTAACTAGTAGTAATTGGTATTGCGCTCAATTGGCCATTATAATGAAGATTTTATTCCGACCTCTTGAAAATATTTCAAACTTTTGAGAGTGGGACTAATGTCCATATTTGTGCCTTTTAGATTTT
This sequence comes from Aedes koreicus, assembly GCA_024533555.2. Classification (NCBI taxonomy): domain Eukaryota; kingdom Metazoa; phylum Arthropoda; class Insecta; order Diptera; family Culicidae; genus Aedes; species Aedes koreicus. The sequence continues at coordinate 21,784 of JAHHFK020005762.1, read as the reverse complement.
GGATTATTAGTAACATTACATGAAGCTTTCTCATTAAATGTCTCTCTCAACAACCAGATGGCAGCGTGGAAGGTGCCCTGTATTGGCCAACAAATTCTCTGTACAACCCTTCCCTTATACATCCAAACCCAACACTTCATCACATCCAAATGCTTTCAAAAGGTCGGTATCGGATGCTTTCATGTCTCGTTGGCTGACGATTCCATTCCTGGTTCCCTCGGCTGGACAGCTGATATTTTTTCCAGTGAATATTTTCCTGAGCTCCTTTACAAGGAGATCCTGCATATAGAGACTAAACAAACCGGACTACTCCTCGGATTGGTGGCCCGTTATATCATTAATAGCTGACATATCTAAATATAATTAAACAGACCCTTTGTGATAAAAAGGCATTTCATGCTTATATTAATGTGTTGAGATGTGTGATTATTATCGACCCCTGTGATCCTATTAAAATGTATTCCAAATACTCTGAGATAGCTAAATTGTTCTCAGAGTCAAAAATATTAACGTTATGAGTTTTATTGACCTTTTGACCTACAAGTTAAGTATTTATTGCTCTATGATAGTAATTTTTATGCCTAACTGAATTATTATTACTTAAAAAATCTGAGGAAACCCGTGTGTAAAACGGTAACATTTATTAGCATTCCATAAACCCATATTACTAAACATTTATTCCAACAACCAAACAAAATCGTAGAAGGCGCCCCGCATTGGCCAACAATAAATTCTCCTTCAAGCACTCCCCTTAACCATCCAAACCTAAACCTTTTTAATGAAAAGCTATAACTGATGACCTCAGTCGGCTGTTCTACTAAATAGCCCCTTAATCTTGTAATGTTACTGGTCTATACTGTTACTGTCACCCTTTATTGTTAGTGAGTACATATAATGTTTGAAGATTAATTATTGGTTTGATCTATAAACAAATCATCTGAAAACTCATTTCTATTTATCTCTTCCACTCGGCTACTCTCAATGTATACTTCCCTAATCAGTCCCTCCGCATAACCTAACTCACAATCCACCGATTCCAAAGTACGAGAGGAATTCCCACCGCCTAACATGCAAATGGGCGGAATGTTACAACTTGGAATTGTAACAGAAATCGATTAATAAACCCTCTCAGGTTCAACGCTAATATGCTATTATGATAAATTTAGAAGCTCATAACTGCATGCTAGGACTTTGCAAAAACTTAGGATTTGGAAATTTGTGTCGCTTAACAAATTCTCAAACAAATGTGCAAAAGCACGTTGGCCAATATTTAGTGTCAACCGGTGGGTACGTGTGCTCTACTCCAAGTTCCCCTTCTTTCAAACTCACCTTCAGTTCAATTTACCCATTGAGTTGGACACATCACAATAGAAAATATTGTGATGGAGCACGGACGTTAGGTTACTAGAAGTATGCAACATACTCTATAGCCTATTTAGGATTATATCTGAAAAATCCAAATTTGGCCAACACCCACCATCAAAAAAAAAAAAAAACAAATAAAAACACCCCCCCCCCCGCCCCCCCCCCCCCCCCCTCCCCCCCACCCACAAAACAAAGAACCCACACCCAAACGAGGTGGTATTCACAAGCACACAAAAGTCTCTACCAAAAAAGGGTGTTCCCCCCCCCCCACACACCACACCGGAGGACCCCACCCAACAAAAAAAAAAAAAAAAGAACAGGGAAAAGAGGGAATCCCCCCAACAAATACCACCCCCCCCACTCCCCCGACGCACACGCAACAATTTTTAAAATTAAGGAGGGGGGCATTAATTTTTTAAAAAACACCAAAACCACTAGAATCATTTTTTTTTCCCCCCCCGTTGAAACTTTTTTCCCCCTCTTCTGACACCACCCCTCCTTCCAAAAAAAAAAGAAAAAAACCCCCCCAAGGGGAGAACTGCTATTCCACAAGCTTCTTGCTTCATGGTTAGATAAAAAACTACAGTAGAACTAGAGAAGTCTTGGGAGTAATCATGATTAGGAACATTCGAAGAAGGGCTCACCTCCAGAGTCATGTACCAATGGTACAGTGTCATGAACTTAGTTTGAGGATTTCGTTCGATTAGCTTTTCAAAATTTTCAATTACCAATGGATTTAGCACCTCACAGCGGATGAGGAACCGGAACGATAGCTCCACAAAACGATCTGATAAAGGAAGAACTCCTGGTAATACCTCAAAACTCATAGTATGAGTTGAGTTCATGCAGCCTAACGCAATACGAAGACGGTACTGGATTCGCTGCAGCTTCAGAATATGAGTTTTCGCGGCGGATTGAAAACAGAAGCTACCGTACTCGAGAACCGACAGAATCGTTGTACGATACAGCTTTATCAGATCTTCCGGGTGGGCTCCCCACCATGTTCCGGTGATAGTACGCTTCCTAGAAAAAACAACTAACTCTGTTTTCTCCGGGGAGAAATCGATACCCAGCTTTACAGCCCAGGTAGACAAATTGTCTAGGGTATCCTGCAACGGTCCCTGCAGGTTGTTCGCCCCTGGTCCTACAAATGAAACAACGGCGTCATCCGCAAGCTGTCTTAGCGTGCAATTTTCCATGAGGCAGCTATCGATGTCTCTAACATAAAAATTATAAAAAAGGGGGGCTTAAACAAGAGCCCTGGGGGAGACCCTTGTAGCTAATTCGTGAAGTTGTCGAAGACCCATGAGAAAAGCTCATATGTTTCTCAGACAACAAATTGTATAAACAGTTGTTTAATAATGGTGAAAGGCCACACTCGTGGAGTTTGTCTGAAAGGACGTCTACACAAACTGAATCAAAAGCCCCCTTGATGTCCATGAAAACTGAACCCATTCGCTCATTTTGAGCATACGCCAGCTGTATTTCTGTTGAGAGCAGCGTAAGACAATCGCTCGTTCCTTTGCCTCTGCGGAAACCAAATTGTGTATGAGATAGAAAGCCATTAGATTCAATCCATTTGTCGAGCCGATGGAGAATAATCTTCTCTAGCAGCTTCCGTATACACGACAACATCGCAATTGGACGATAAGAGTTGTTATCCGACGCGGCTTTCCCGGGTTTTTGTATAGCTATAACTCTAACCTGCCTCCATTCATCCGGAACAATATTGCTTTCCAGGAACTGATTAAATAAGTTTAGCAAGCGCCTCTTTACGACGTCTGGGAGGTTTTTCAACAAGTTAAACTTGATTTTATCCATTCCTGGTGCAGAATTGTTGCATGAAAGGAGAGCAAGTGAGAATTCGAGCATCGAAAAGGGCGCATCAATTTCGTTACGATTGGTTTGAGTATCGCGAGCAAGATGTTGGACCGGAACCGAATCTGGGCACACTTTCTTGGCGAACGCGTAGACCCACCGGGAAGAGTTTTCCTTGTCTTCATTCACCGACGACGCATTTCGCATTCTTCTCCCGACGGTCCAAAGAGTTCTCATCGACGTTTCACGCGATAGTCCTTCGACGAAGTGACGCCAATATCCGCGTTTCTTGGCCTTGGCAAGGCTCTTAAACTTACGCTCAAGAGCAATGTACCGCTCGTAGTTATCTCGCGAACTGCGCTTCCGATATGCTTTAAAAGCGACTGATTTTTCACGGTAGACCTCAGTACATTCGTCATCCTACCACGGAGTGGGCGAACGTTGGCGAATTGTTGATCCTGGTACCGGTCTGCGCTGTGCGTCGATCGCACACTTGAGGATTAACCCGGATAAAAACCGATACTCTTCCAACGGAGGAAGGACTTCAACCGATTGCTCGCCATCGATGATCGCTTCAGCGTATTTACCCCAGTCGATGCACTTCGTGAAGTCGTATGCAATGTCGATCGAGCAAGATTGACACGAACCATTGGTAATTGAAATTTTGATAGGCAGGTGATCACTACCATAGGGATCTTGAATCACTTTCCACGTGCAATCCAATGATAATGAATTCGAACAGATTGAGAGGTCTAATTTGCTTCCCGGGTTTGGAGGTGGAGCCACGTGTGTTACTTCCTCAGTATTCAAAATAGTCAAGTTGAAGTAGTCCATGAAGTCAAGTATCAATGACACGGTCGAGATTCCAGATGTCTTGGTAGTTGGCGTTCTGGGCAAAAAACTGGAACAACTGGGGTTTTAGATGTTCCCGGAAGTGGTGGAAAGTCACCAGCCAGTGGTTTAAAACCTGGAGGAGAAACTTTTTTTGTATTACCACCACTTCTTAGATTGTTCATAGGAGGGTGGGGAGCCTGTTCTACTGTCAGCCCGTTATGAGATGCTTGCTGACGGTGCCATTGACGTCTTGCTTCGCTCCCGTCTGAACAACAGAGTACTCCTCAGCATCCTCAAAGTCTGAGCCATGATCATCAATGGGCAGGGAAGAAAAGATATTGTTGTCAGGTTGGGCTGATGGAACAGCGGCCGGTGCGATCTTTTTAAGTATTTCTGCATAAGAACGCTTTGACCGCTGCTGCAATGAACGAATTTGATGTTTCTCCCGCTCTATATACTTCGGGCATGTAGAGAGATCATATGGAGCTTCCCCACAGCATATACATTTGGGGTCCGTACTGCAGGGACCCTCCACATGTTGCTCACCACATTTACCGCATCGTGCTTTGTTACAGCAGTAAGGTGCAGTATGACCAAACTGCTGGCACTTATCACAGTGCATGACCGTCGGTATATAGAGGCGAACAGGTAACCAAAGCTTCCCCAGCACAAGGAAATTCGGAAGGGCAGCTCCAGAGAAGATCACTCGATACGAATTTGAAGGCCTTTTTTTGTCGTCGGAGGACACATGGTTCATTTGCCTGACATCAAGAACCTGAACTGATGGAACGGCGCGATTTTTAAACCCACCAGTTCCATGAGCCTTTATGTCAGCGCACGTCAAAATCGGTTCGGTGATCACTCCGGCTATTTCAACAACGTGCGAGGGAAGATACACATGGTATTCTAGGGAAAAGAGCTCTGAGGCAACAATCTTGTTAGCTTATTCGCGATCACTTAGAGTGATGCGAAGCTTACTGCGGCTGGGAGAGGTTATTTCCTGAATGCTCCGAAACGACTTTGCCAGATCTTTTTCAATTTGGAATTTATTCAACGGTTTACTCTTGGGCTGAAAAAAACTAGAAAAGGACCTTTAGATCCGGTTGGTTAAGCTTTCCGGCGGGGGAGCTCGGAGGAGGATGTACCAGAAGTTGCTTCTGTAGAGTTTGGCTCCGAAGCTTTTTCTGTCTCCATTAAGGAAAAATTAGGAAAAGGTTGTAGAATAGGAGGAATATCATCATCCGAGCAATCTAACTCCTCCGAACCCCGGCTCGGATTATTTTCATCCATCGTGGGAACTTAGAACGCCCACGACGAGAATAAAACAATTGTGTTCAATTCAATATCAGAAAAAAATAAAATAAAGAACAAAATATAATATCAAAATATAGGACACAATAAAGATTTTCGTAACTGATAGGTGGGTTAATTATTTATTTTATCGCTGCGATTATATTCACCTAAAACATGCTCAAAAAAACTCCACATACACAGCTCCTATCACAGAGAGAAAAAAATAAAAAAAATAAAGAAAAATGAGATTATATCCACTTATAGGTGGATTAATCAATAATTTGAAAAAAAAGGAGGAAAATAACATACCAAAAATAAGAGATAATAATAATTTAAAAAAATACTTATAATAATAAGAAAGGTTTCCTGTTATCCGGGAGGATTAATTAACAATATTCTTCGTCGAAAAAATTTCAAACCAAAGAAAAAATCAACAACAAAAAAAAATTATTTATATAAGAAAAGTGCAATTAATTTTACCAGAAAAGTACTTCTGCCTGCAAGGGGGATTATCCTCTATCTTCAGTCAGTAGTGGAGCAAAGTGGAAATCAAAAGAAATGTTTACCTATTGTTACACAATTTGGTATGATGCGGCTGCTACTCGTGTCGGTCTGTAGATAGGCTATTGAAAAGCCTCCGGGTGCGTGTGGAACAAAGCCTTGACCGACGCGATGGAATGGTGCGGTGATGATGATGGTGATAGCCGTCGTGGGGGAGAACGAAATTCTTCACACTTTCGGTGTCGATGACGGGTCGTTGGATGGTCCTTTACAAGGCTCGCCTGTAAAGGCCACTTCCTTCGTTCCGAACGTCGCACTGTGGCACTATCAAACCAGCTGTTGCACCAGCTTTAGTGCAGAAAAAAAACCACGATCGTGGAGAAAAAAAAAACCAACAAAAGTAATTCGATTGCGGATCTAACCAAAGTTGAACTTGCACACTCGAACGTTCGACAAGGAATGCAATATTTTGTTATCGGGCGTAGCGTTTTGTCTATTGTTTCGGTTGCGTATTGTTGCGCGAGTGATCATCAGAAATCGTGAAGATCGGTCGGTGGTGAGGTACATAATTAATTGTGAATCAAATTATTTGTTCGCCATACTCGTCGGGCCACCCTATCACAAATAAACCACTGTCCCATTTTGTAAGGGACTCCAGCGGCAATCGGACTGTTGGTGTAGATCGGTCCAAGTTGGTACTCAAGCGTTGAGATGAATTACCTTGTTTTCCTAATGAAATACCACTATCACACTCTGTGAGTGGCCCCAATAGCATCCTTACTGTTGGTTTAAATCGGTCCAAATCGGCTTTCTAGCATTATAAAACATCTCCTAGTTTCCCAATGAAAACCACTATCACATTTTGTGAGTGGCCCCAATAGCATCCTTACTGTACTGTACCGGTCAAAATCGGCTTTTCAGCAATATTAAATATCAATTTGTTTTCCCAATGAAAAACCACAATCACACTTTGTGAGTGGCCCCAATAGCATCCTTACTGTTGATTTAAGCCGGTCAAAATCGGCTTTTCAGCATTATTTAAAATCACTTTGTTTTCCCAATGAAAAACCACAATCACACTTTGTGATTAGTCCCAATAACATCCTTACTGTTGGTTTAAATCGGTTCAAATCGGAAATCGGTACTAATTACACTTGACAGCTTATCGTTTACCAAAACGAACCCTGCTTCCATCCAATCCTGCTATCCAAAATCCCAGTGATTTCTCGTGGAAGTGCAGAGGTGTTCTCGGCTTCTAATAAAGCGAGTATCACGTCAACATATTCCTACCCATTCCCTACTTGACCTGCATTCGGGCGAGGCCGGCGCCAGTATTGCCTTAGATTGGGATCACCAGTTTTTACACATTGAAGATGTATGTTAGTCCCAAGCATGATCTGTTGGTTCTCTGTGTAATAACAGCTGATCTGGCAACAACAGAGTAGCAATCTCGGGCGGTCATTCATGCTCATGCTCATACATTGCTTTGCCATCTATCTAGCGTAATGATAGGCTGCAGGAGCACGAACTCCTTCTCTAAGAAACAACAACATAAGCTCTGCAAATTCCTTGCAGCCATGTCGAATAAAAAATTTCTTTCGATGTTTAAGCGACCACTCTTTACAGTTGGAATGCATCAGTCAAAACGTTTTTTTTTTTCTAAATCTCATCAGTAGTTTTAGTCATCGCTCTACAAGCACATTATTGATATTATTGTTAATTTCATCACAAATCTCCACATAAAATTTCCACTCTGTCGATTACGTATTATTGCTTGGGTTATTTCAAGTAGACTAGTTAGAAATTTAGGAAACCAAATCGTATGACAAAACATCTCATATTGCATAATGGTGAACTTTTTCTCACAAGCGTTCGTACAAAAAGTCGTTCGCTTCGAGCTACGTTATGCCACCCCTGTTTTTTCATTGACGTATGAGGGCTGTGAGATTTGGCAGCTTTGCCTCTAGAAACTCAACGATGGCATTGGCTTGATTAGAGTCCGATCCACCAGTAATGGCGAGACAGTATTATAGCAACAGAGATCTTTTCCCGTCATCCTTTGTCAAAATCGTCTATCAGTTTCGTTACTATTTCTATTGTCATCTTCTTCCGGGAACATTGTATAGATGACCAGCTTATAGAAAAATCAATCGGATTATAACCTAGCGATTACAGTTACACAATCTGCACCACGCTATGGACATAAATTTTGCAGTTTTCAATGAAATCAATCGATAAATAAGTCTTGTTGACGATGTTTGACACCTCGCCGGATTTTTTTTCCTTCTAAATTTACTGTTGCCGCCTAACGTTCAACCATCCTTCTCTACCCGGTAGTCTATGCTAGATCAAGAAATGATTATTTTTTTTCTGAATTCATCATATCAACAGCTTTGGCGTAAGCAAATATTAAATTAGATTTTGTTTTCATTAGAATTTTTTTCGCATATTTGGTAAAAATAACCTCGGGGTTTCGATATTTTTCGATACCCCCCTCCACCAACTCGGTCTATGGTTTCTGGATGGCACCTAAAAAGAATTCCAGTTTTCAATCGGCCTAAATACAGGACTATTAAGTGTTGTACATAGGTTAGGGTTAATTATACATAAACACATCTTGCGCAATTCACTTTATACGCAACTAATCAACACTTTCTTATCATTTAAAGGTGATCTAGGTCCAGTGTATGGATTCCAGTGGCGTCATTATGGTGCAAATTATAAAACTTGCAACGAAGATTACACAGGCCAAGGGGTCGACCAACTAGCGGAAGTTATTGATCGTATTAAAAACAATCCTAACGATCGGCGCATAATCATGAGCGCTTGGAATCCGATCGACATTCCACAAATGGTGCTTCCTCCATGCCACTGTTTGGCGCAATTTTTTGTCGCCGATGGTGAGCTATCGTGCCAGTTATATCAGCGATCTGCGGATATGGGCCTCGGAGTACCTTTCAACATTGCCAGTTACGCACTTCTAACGCATATGATAGCGCATGTGACCGGACTAAAGGTATGTTGAAATACTGTACCATAAATAATAATTAAAAATATAATTTTCAGGCTGGCGATTTCGTTCATACCACTGGTGACACGCACGTGTATCTAAATCATATTGAACCTTTGAAGGAACAATTAGAGAGAGTACCTAGACGGTTTCCAACACTCCATTTCAAACGAAGCATCCAATCAGTAGATGAGTTTTTGTTCGAAGATTTTGAGGTTCGCAACTACGATCCATATCCAACAATTAAAATGCAGATGGCTGTTTAATCAATAACAAAAATGAAAAAAAAAATCCAAAATCCAAAAAATTGAATTGAGGTTTAAGTAGCTTAGAGTTTGCTTCATGTTACCAATACCAATACCAGGTCTGTCATACAATTTTCCATTATGCCTTAAACTTTTGTTTTTCAACTTTTTCATTGGACATGGTGTTTGATATAACTTTAGTTAATATTTTTACTAATATTATAATTTTATGTTGTAGAAAAATATCATCTATATGATATTTAAGTTAGCCTTGAACGATTAAATCTTTATTGTTTTTTGAACTTCCATGATAAAATCGGCTGCTTTAAGCTAATTGAAATGACCTCAAATGATGATATAAGATTTGTTCTTTATACCGAAGGCTAATTAGAAACTTCCCATCTTACAGATTGAAATAGTTCTAATGCGTGAAAGTCGGTCGCTGGAATACCAAAACAATAGTCATTATGGGCGAATTGCATCATCACTTCGACATTTCGAAGGCACAAATCTAAGAAACAGCATACAAGTCTGATGATTTGGCATTTCTTTGTAGTTTCTTGGTCATTTTTGTATTCCTGCAACCTTCAGCTTAATATCATAATCTTTTGTTACATACCTTAGGCATACAAAAGTTGCCAGCCAATATTGTATTATTTTTTTGGACAATATTTTGGAGTTGTAAGTCTTACAGGAGAAGAAAAAACGCAAAAAATCAAAATAAAAACTATCATTCCCCGGCTAATAATTGTTATTGTTGAATACAAGAATAAATTTTTATTGACGCGGCTGGGTAGCTCAGTAGTTACCCGTTCTGCTTACTGAGCAGATGTTCGGGAGTTCAATCCCAGGCCCGTCCCCTTCCTTGCCATTTTCACTTGCCTCTTTCTATCACCACTTAGATTTAAAATAAAAAGCAGTCTACTGCGCTTTCTTTCATTGATCGCATCACTTACCACCATGATCTAAAAATAACCTACCTCACTAACACTTAACACAACTATCCTTCCCTTGGCAATTGTAGAGATGCAGTGGTGTTCACGGTCTCTAATAACAACGATTGTCAAACTAATCATCCTTCCCCCCTCCCCAAAAGACCGTGAGGACGTGGCCGGCGCCGGTACTGATCTATAAATAGAATTAGTGAACTTGTACATTGAAGATGTAAAGCTACTCCCAAGCTCCATCTATATGTGGTTCTCTGTGCAATTACACCATGGACTCAAAAGGGAAGGACGTAGTTGTGCCAAAGAAATTTAAAATAAATTAGGGATCACTATCGTACTAGAGAACCGGCTCTTAGTACTGTGAAAGTGCCATGTATACTAGGTTATTTTTGATATTACTTAGACGTGTTTTAGTGTGCATGTCAGTGACAATGTCAGCTGATTTTATTTACATGATTTCTTTGTAAATATTATTGTTGTTGCCTAGCTGGAGCCGATGTGTATTCAAAAATCGAGATCGCACTGTGTCCCAACGATTCAAATATAGGTTTCAATGGGCCCATTTTATGGCCCGTCGATGTATACCGCACTTCGACTGTTACAAATAAATGCCAGCTGCTCTGAACGTTGAACATTGGTCGTGACACCGGAAAAAACCATATCAAGACGAATTCCGGAGTGGTTCGTGATTTAGATATACCTTTGAAATAAACGTTGCCGATTTCTATAAAATCTATACACGATTTCATTTCTAACTGGTTGAAAAATGCAACCTCTGTAGTTTGGTGTAATTGTTTGCGATAGGTACTCAGGAAAGAACCTGCCCGGTAGCCTTTATCAAGGTATAATTCGTGAAGTAAGAATTTTCGAGCATTAATAGTTTGACCATTTTGTTAAGTTTTTGATTAATCGAATGGTCGTTACCGGGGTAAGTTTTCGTTGAATTCGTTGAAATGAAATTTTTGCGGTGTTTGGCAGTTTAATCAGGAAAATTTAATAAAATTTTATTAAAAGGCATTAAACTGCATAAAAGTTCAAATTTTACAATTGTATTAAACGTATTCAGCCTAGAAAATTAATATTTTTTTAACATGAAAATGGATTTTTGGATTTTTCCATCTCATTATTTATTACATAATCAAATAAAATTACATTTAGTATCATCTTATGTGTTCATGCAAATAGAGTTGCACCTTATATTTTCTGACACATAATTTAGTACGTTTAAATTGCTCTTACCTTAGTAGTTCAGAATATATAACAAGTTTTTTAAGGACCAATGTGTCAGTATAACAGATGATTCCCGAAAACTGAAACCGGTTTAAAATAAAAGAGTCAGATAAAAAGTAACTTCTATGACGTTTTCAAATATTTAGTTATTTGCAACATTAGGCGCCTTGGACACTTTTCTCAATAACAACATATGAACCCACAAGAAAATGTGCAGAAGATATCAAGTAATTCAATCAATGATGATTCAATGTATTATTAATTATTAACTAAATAAATCGAATATTTTACTATTTTAGTTTCTCCCAGATGCTTAAGAATAAAAAGTAAATTTCATCAGTGCTAAACGATTTTAAATAAACTTTCGTTTATTTATTTGTGCTATATACTAATAAATTGCTGTAGTTGTTAATCGATAACATGTTCACATGTTAATTTTCTATAGTCACATTAATATGTAAAAAAAGGCTAATCATCTTGTTCGAGTGGGCATTTTGCCTCGACTTGATATACTATTTACAATAAGCTTGCTAATATCACAAGGAGAGCCAATTGTCATTTCTAGTAAAAATACTATTAGAGAATGAAAACCATTCCAAAACCATCGAAAACGTCAAATTTAGCTCTTAGTATAGTTGTTAATAGAGATAGTCTAACTCACAAGCGCGACGGTTGTCGTTGGTTTATCTTCTATGTTGAAAAGTTAGCCAGTAAGTCGATTGGTCATTTTGGTAGCTACCATGTTTCTGAGCTGGTTCTACCTCAATATCTGTTTTGCTACAAAACCATTGCAAGGCTGCTGTTCCTGTAATTTTACTACCGGTATAATCGGTCAAGGGACGTCCATCAAACCAATTCACACTCCGTAGTTTTCCTTGCCGTCTAAACCTGATGTCTGTAAAGCAAAATATGCTGTTAGGTTGTGAACTATAGTCCAATCGGTCATTTCAGTTGCCTTTGTTGGTGGGTTGGTAAGGAATGTCTTCAAACGCACCCGGACACTAGCAATAGTCATCATTAGAAGGAACAACAGCACGTTGTGAATGAATTATGCGTTAAGTTGGCCGGATAGTAGAACATTATTTATACGATGGTTGGCTTGTGCAAAATTGCGGCAGGGCACTTCCGTCAGATTATGCGTTGTATAATCGATTGGGCCATTTAAACATAGTTTCTAAAATGATAATTTTTGTTCTCAACACTTACTTCAGCAATATGTATGTATTTGAACTTACCTCTAATCACGGGAAAGCTAAGCAGGAGTGCGAACTGGCTGAAGTTTTTCCTCTACCAACAGTTGACATAGGCAATTGAACAATACGCAGAATAAGTAAGTTATCTTTCCTTCCCATAGACACAGACTCACTGTACATCAGAAAACACTGTCCAATTTTGATTGGCCTTCTTCTCCGAGACCGTATTTTAATAGAGACGATCCACTAAAATGCGTTATTAATTTCTCAAATCAAAACAAAGCAAAACGGCTGACTTTGTTTTGACAAAGAAATAGTGTTGCCGAAGTTGAAACATAGTTGAAAGAAGTGTTGCTTCATTTTGCTAGTACTGCTCTGATAATGCTATTCTAGTATATATGGAACTTGATACACAGAAAATTTTAACAATGTGCGTCATGAATAAATCGTCAGTCCGATGTCCGTAATTAGTCCGTAGTTCCAGTGCGCTTAGAACTACGTGGACATTTATTTAGAATCAACACGAAGGGCATAGGACACACATTTTAACACAAACGAAATGTTGAAAACGATGCTTTTAGTGGGACAAATTTTCCTTCCGGCGTAAGCCTCTTGGGGTGATCGAAGTTTTACGGATGTTTTCGAGTCACAGGTACGGCATAACTACACGTTTCATTCTGATGCCACCACCAGCGTGCGGCGGACAACCGAAATGGAAAGCTTTGATAAAGGCGGTGATTTTGGAGCTATCTGTAGAAAAGGAACATTGACGTTAATTAATGATTCTTTGGAATGATTTAGCATTGTTTCAGTGCCGATTGCGCGGTGCTTGGCACGCTCTACCAGATACTCGGCATTAAGGATACGTTGCGCACCGGACAGGATCTCTTCCCCTCGCATGAACATGTCGTACGAGTTGGAGTACTTTGAGTTATTGGGAGCTCGGCATCGTGTAGAATGGTCGCACTGCCAGGGGAAATTTGTCGAGCTAGAAATCGCTGTCGTACTTTGCCTTCGCCAGTCTTCTGAGAAGTTTTTCACTCGGTATCGATAGATCCTCTTCGTCGTCCATTGTTACGCGTCGCCGACCTCCCGCAGCATGCTGACCGCCTGAGCGAATTCCAGCTTCAACGATGGTTACGGTGGTTCAGGGAAAACAGTTCCCAAAGGTTTTGCTGAAATGTTACATTATTAGAACTGTTTTGAATCGTACATCTGTGGCAACACTTACCAAACGGACACTCGGTGTGGCATTGTTTGCACTCAGAATGAACAGAGGAAACAGTACAAAGTACACCTTACCGCTGATGACGAGTGAGTTGGACAGTTCGGAGAGGATTGTTAGCGGTAGTCCAAAGCCGATGAATCGCAATGAAGCCAGTTGGTTTCCTTACGTAGGTTTGTCGTGTCTATAGCTCCCAGCCCATGTTGAACCACTTCTACTCGAAGTCGTAAAGTGAGCAGACTCATGTGTATAAAAAACCAATTTTTTTTTTTTTTTTTAACTTAATTGTTTATTTATAAGGCTCAAGTGCCTTAGGCATAACGGAGCCGAGTTCCAATTCATTTTTACAACGATAATAACTTACTTACTAGGTTAGTTTTGGAAAGCCGAAAAACTCGCGGCTTGGTCGAGGTTAGGGATTACAATGATTCAGGAAGGAATGGGGAAGTAGGAATCTTAATAATGGCTTTCAACAGCAGATTGGCGATGCTATATTGTTGCTGTAGGTCTGGCGTAGATGTTGCATTGCGTTAAGCTGTAACGATACAATAGAAGCGGTATTACGGGGGGAGGGGACGAGGTGGACATGTTAAAGCGACAGCTAAGAGAGGATCAAACGAATACATCTATTTGTTTCAAGAACTTGTAAATTAGCCCCATATAGTCCAAGTCCAGCTTACCCAGCACGTCTCTAATATCTTCCTTCTCTGGTTTCCCTCGGGCCCGTAGGGATGCGCAAAGATCAGATCTGGCAATTTCGTAATCGAGGCAATGCCAGACAACGTGGTTGATGTCCTGATAACCTGCACCACAGCCGCATTGATTGGTGTCTGAGAGACCTATTCGATAGAAATGAGAGCCTAACGAGTAGTGATTGGACATTAGACGACACATTACCTTGATAAAATCCCGGCTAATATCCAACCCTCTGAACCACGATTTTTTCGATACCTGTGGGAGAATGGAATGTAACCATCTGCCCAAATCCCCTGCATCCCATTTTTGTTGCCAGCTGATCAAGGCCTGTTGACGGAAAATAGCAAAAAATTCGTTGAAGGCAATTTGTCGATCATAAATATCGCCTGCCATAGCGCCCACCTTGGCAAGTGAGTCCGCTTTCTCATTACCCGGAATGGAGCAATGAGAAGGGACCCAAACCAAGGTGATGGTGTAGGAATTGTTTGATAGGGCACTCAAAAGAGATCGTATTTCGCTAACGAAATACGGTGAGTTCCTTGTCGGCCTCATTGAACGAATAGCCTGAAGTGAGCTGAGACTATCCGTAAAAATGAAAAATTGATCAGAGGGAAGAGAGGCGATTCGCTCTAATGCATAGTGTATAGCCGCCAATTCTGCGACGTATACGGAGCAAGGATTTTGAAGTTTGAAGGAGGCGCTATGAATTTCGTTAAAAACACCAAATCCAGTGGAATCATTTGTTTTTGACCCGTCGGTGTAAAACTTTCTGTCACTTCTGATATGGCCAAACTTGCTTGCAAAAATTGATGGAATGTACTCCGAACGGAGTGGATCTGGTATTCCACGAGCTTCTTGCTTCATGGTTAGATCAAAAACTACAGTAGAACTAGAGAAGTCTTGGGAGTAATCACGATTAGGAACATTCGAAGAAGGGCTCACCTCCAGAGTCATGTACCAATGGTACAGTGTCATGAATTTAGTTTGAGGATTTCGTTCGATTAGCTTTTCAAAATTTGCAATTACCAATGGATTTAGCACCTCACAGCGGATGAGGAACCGGAACGATAGCTCCACAAAACGATCTGATAAAGGAAGAACTCCTGCTAATACCTCCAAACTCATAGTATGAGTTGAGTTCATGCAGCCTAACGCGATACGAAGACAACGGTACTGGATTCGCTTCAGCTTCAGAATATGAGTTTTCGCGGCGGATTGAAAACAGAAGCTACCGTACTCGAGAACCGACAGAATCGTTGTACGATACAGCTTTATCAGATCTTCCGGGTGGGCTCCCCACCATGTTCCGGTGATAGTACGCATGAAGTTTATTCGCTGCTGGCATTTCTGATGCAGATACTTAATGTGCTTTCCCCAGGTGCATTTAGAATCGAACCAGACCCCTAGGTATTTATAAGACAAACTTTGAGTTATTATTTTACCCATGAGTTGAAGCGGTATCTGTGCTGGATCACGCTTCCTAGAAAAAACAACTAACTCTGTTTTCTCCGGGGAGAATTCGATACCCAGCTTTACAGCCCAGGTAGACAAATTGTCTAGGGTATCCTGCAACGGTCCCTGCAGGTTGTTCGCCCCTGGTCCTACAAATGAAACAACGGCGTCATCCGCAAGCTGTCTTAGCGTGCAATTTTCCATGAGGCAGCTATCGATGTCTCTAACATAAAAATTATAAAAAAGGGGCTTAAACAAGAGCCCTGGGGGAGACCCTTGTAGCTAATTCGTGAAGTTGTCGAAGACCCATGAGAAAAGCTCATATGTTTCTCAGACAACAAATTGTACAAATAGTTGTTTAATAATGGTGAAAGGCCACACTCGTGGAGTTTGTCTGAAAGGACGTCTACACAAACTGAATCAAAAGCCCCCTTAATGTCCATGAAAACTGAACCCATTTGCTCATTTTGAGCATAGGCCAGCTGTATTTCTGTTGAGAGCAGCGCAAGACAATCGCTCGTTCCTTTGCCTCTGCGGAAACCAAATTGTGTATGAGATAGAAAGCCATTAGATTCAATCCATTTGTCGAGCCGATGGAGAATCATCTTCTCTAGCAGCTTCCGTATACACGACAACATCGCAATTGGGCGATAAGAGTTGTAATCCGACGCGGGTTTCCCGGGTTTTTGTATAGCTATAACTCTAACCTGCCTCCATTCATCCGGAACAATATTGCTTTCCAGGAACTGATTAAATAAGTTCAGCAAGCGCCTCTTTACGACGTCTGGGAGGTTTTTCAACAAGTTAAACTTGATTTTATCCATTCCTGGTGCAGAATTGTTGCATGAAAGAAGAGCAAGTGAGAATTCGAGCATCGAAAAGGGCGCATCCATTTCGTTACGATTGGTTTGAGTATCGCGAGCAATACGTTGCACCGGAACCGAATCTGGGCACACTTTCTTGGCGAACGCGTAGACCCACCGGGAAGAGCTTTCCTTGTCTTCATTCACCGACGACGCATTTCGCATTCTTCTCCCGACGGTCCAAAGAGTTCTCATCGACGTTTCACGCGATAGCCCTTCGACGAAGTGACGCCAATATCCGCGTTTCTTGGCCTTGGCGAGGCTCTTAAACTTACGCTCAAGAGCAATGTACCGCTCGTAGTTATCTCGCGAACCGCGCTTCCGATATGCTTTAAACGCGACTGATTTTTCACGGTAGACCTCAGTACATTCGTCATCCCACCACGGAGTGGGCGAACGTCGGCGAATTGTTGATCCTGGTACCGGTCTGCGCTGTGCGTCGATCGCACACTTGAGGATTAACCCGGATAAAAACCGATACTCTTCCAACGGAGGAAGGACTTCGACCGATTGCTCGCCATCGATGATCGCTTCAGCGTATTTACCCCAGTCGATGCACTTCGTGAGGTCGTACGCAATGTCGATCGAGCGAGATTGACACGAACCATTGGTGATTGAAATTTTGATAGGCAGGTGATCACTACCATGGGGATCTTGAATCACTTTCCACGTGCAATCCAATGATAATGAATTCGAACAGATTGAGAGGTCTAATTTGCTTCCAGGGTTTGGAGGTGGAGCCACGCGTGTTACTTCCCCAGTATTCAAAATAGTCAAGTTGAAGTAGTCCATGAGGTCTAGTATCAATGCAGAACGGTTGTCGTCGTACGGTGACCCCCAGGCTGTACCGTGAGAATTAAAATCTCCTAAGATCAACCGTGGCTCTGGCATTGCGAGGCAAATAGTTGAAAGGTCCCTGCGGGATATTGCCGTATTCGGCGGCAGGTATATGCTGGCTATACTAAAACTTTTGCCTCGAATAGTCACTTGGCATGCAACTACTTCAGGGCCTGTCATCGGGGGGAGATCAATTCTATAAAAGGAGTGGGAGCTTATTAATCCCCAACAGCACCCCTCCATATGAATCCCCTCGATCCTGCCGAATAATGTTAAAATCGTGGAAAGAGAAATCTTTATCAGAAGAGAGCCATGTTTCACAGAGAGCAAATACGTCACAATGCGATTTGTGAACTAAAAACTTAAAAGCGTCCAAATTTTTTAGAATACTTCTACTATTCCATTGTAGTGCTTCGATTATATCCCCGACCTCATTGGATAAATTATCCATCGAAAGATATGATCGAATCAAGAAGAGGCCATTTTGAAGACAGTTTCTTTAAAAGAGGTTTTACAAATGTAAGGATCATGTTGATGAGGTTTCTCGTTGTTAGTGAGACCTCGAAAATGGTGAAGATGAATTCCACAATCCCAGAAAGAGACATTTTTTCGGATTCTTCGACTTGACACGGTCGAGATTCCAGATGTCTTGGTAGTTGGCGTTCTGGGCAAAAAACTGGAACAACTGGGGTTTTAGATGTTCCCGGAAGTGGTGGAAAGTCACCAGCCAGTGGTTTTTTGAGATGCTTGCTGACGGTGCCGTTGACGTCTTGCTGTAGCGCGCTTTCTCTTCGCTCCCGTCTGAACAACAGAGTACTCCTCAGCATCCTCAAAGTCTGAGCCATGATCATCAATGGGCAGGGAAGAAAAGATATTGTTGTCAGGTTGGGCTGGTGGAACAGCGGCCGGTGCGATCTTTTTAAGTATTTCGGCGTAAGAGCGCTTTGACCGCTGCTGCAACGAACGAATTTCATGTTTCTCCCGCTCTACAGATCACTCGATACGAATTTGAAGGCCTTTTTTTGCCGTCGGAAGGGCAATAAACAAACGCAACGAAAGGACGATGAACGCCGAAAAGGTCATCCGGGTGTAATTTATCAACTTCAACTGCAGATACTTAGCAGACAGTAGTTGGTCGAGGGTGGGGATTTACCAGATCTTGCGAAGTATGAGATGAAGGGAGGAAACAAATTGATTCTTCAAGGATTCTGGTAACTAACAACAAAAGGACATACCCTGCTAAATTGATACCTATTTCCGTTGACGCTTCCATCGTCTTCTTTAATCGGCAGCAAGACGGCCAAACTCTTCTACTTCTTTTCAATTTCAGGAAAAGGTGGATGCCAACCACACCTTACCCTTCTCCGTTTCACGTCAAAAGAAAAGGAAACTGATGTTATATCTGGGTCGAAAAATCTAGCTTTCTTTTGATTAATTAGCTATTCTCAAGCGGACAATTCTTCCGTGTCACGCACCATTTTGGACTTCACCGAAAGCGAACCAATTTGGTAGCGTGAAAAAGTGACATTTTGACAGATGACCGCTGTTGTCAGCTTGACTTGTGGCGTTTAGAGATTTCTCACAGTACGTTGCTTTTGATTCCATTTGTCTTAAGTGCTTATAAATTCCCCATAAATTTCAACGTCACGCTCACAACGATCAGCTGTTTAGCGTGCCTAGATGCCCCGTTTGGCCTATCACGGGCAGCCAGCGAAAAAAGGAAAAAGAACAACGAAAACCGTAGCTCCCCCCTAGGGGTCTAATTCGATCACACCGCGCCGCACCCGTTCGAGTATGAAGCCCAGGACACCGGCGAAGAGGAAAGGTCGAACGCCTTGAGCGGAAATATCGAATTCCTGTAAATTCAATCGCTTTCTTCCCGTTTCGCATGCTCTACCCTCCGGCTACCATTCATATGGGTTGAAATCCAAGTATTTGGTCTGGGTCGAGCGGTTGTTTTCGCCTTCGATTCTGGCTGTCAGCGAACGGGCTTTCCCGTGCGACTACTGGAATAGTGTTCTAATAGGTGGTAGGTACCTTCCTGCCGTTAGTTCATAGAATCACTTTCAGAGCAGAGGAGTCGTTCGACTTTGTGTGCGCTTCACTTTTTATCGTGTTCCAGCACTCTGGTTGCACATTTCAGAACAGTACTCTTCCTATTACTGTGCGCGTAATTTGGAATCGTTATTGAACCATTCGAATACAAGGACTACTGTACGTTCATTCTGTAAGCATTCTGCCGAAGTCTGGTTATAATTTATGTACTTGGCCATAAGTGCCTTTACCTGAAGAGGATTGCTTTTTTTTGTGGGTTTTTTCGTTTGTTGTTGCTGTTTTTATTCTTCATTTGTTCACGTTTGTCGTCGTACCTGATGGCATGGTTTAATTTTTCGACGACGAATGGGTGCAATTCAGTTGGGTCACACTTGAATGGCTTTAATTGGAGCTGTTTCTATTATCCAGCCGTAGGTTATGTTATGGAGCAATGTTTCTCATGTTATTTTATTTGTTTCGGCCCTCATGCCACCTGTCGTTTGGAATTTGCCCGACCTTTCTGAGACAGTCACCTCAGGGGACTCGTGAACGGCTTTTAGCTCCAAGGCTCAAACACTATCTAAATAACCACGAAATAGAAAAACGCCAATAAATCCTGCTTGATTTCCCCCTCTGTACCTAAGTAAAAAAACCCAATTTAAACTCGCTCAATCCGAATGAGCTAACCGGAACGGAAGAAGAGAAGCCTGATATTGAAAACAACGGAACGGAAAACGAAAACGGATTTTAGGAAGAGTCAATTCTATCGGAACTGCCCAAAACGAAAATAAATTTCAACTCAGTACTTCAAATCATAACATAATCTAATAAATTTATTTCCCGGTTATTCACTACTCATTCGGGTTGGACAGAACATTCGGTTACGGGAAATATTTACTGGGAAACAATCATGGCCATGAAAAAAGGTTTCCACATACCTGCGCAGGTTTTTTTGGCGAGTTCTCGATGACTTGCTGACACAATACCGGCGTCGTAGATGGCGACGACGATGCAGATGGCGATCGAATCTCCTATCTCGATGACGATGGTGGCGTCGAAACTTGACCGCTGTCACTGCTGAAATGGCGTCCAGCGATGGCAGACGAGCTCGGGGAGTATGGCCGAATTACAGATGCGGAGGGAGTGGCGGCTGGACGGAAAGCTTCCGATTTTAAATTCGTCGAGAGCGTCCGGAATTGACCGTCTCCTTCAATATAGAAGCCCGCTTTCCCAAGCGACCCGGCTTCGCGTACCTTTCCGCTATGACCGAGCGGGGTTAAGGGAGACTTCTATATTTCGGGTAAGGTCCGGTTTAGTGTCCGACACTTGGCTACGGATCACTAAAACCGCGCTCTCGGTAACCTTTCCACAGGGGTTGTAACGATTTGTGGAATTACGACGGATTATTGGCGACCGTCGGGTGAAATTTCGCACAGTAGTCTTGCGATCTTCACTCCCTTCCGTTTAACTACCTCGTAAGGCGGGCCTTAGCGGACTCCCGAGCTCAAATTGTTCGATCCGTGCTCCACGGACAAAAGATGGTGATGATCGTTGTCACAGAAACCCCAACACGTAGATCTCAACTTCCAGCCCGTACACAAAAAGCGCCTGAGCGCTGGAATGTCCAACGCGAATGATTTGTTTTAGTTTTATGTAAAAACTTCTAATATGGCTTAAGTAAATAATTACCTTTTTTGTACGTTAAACAAGTTGCGTATCTCGAGAAGATATCGCTTTGTCGGTCTCACAGACCAGAGACTACGTAAACTTAAATTAACTAAAAAAGAATTAAAAAACTCGTTGTAAACACTTCACAAAAAATATCACTCTTCCTATTGAGTACCTTTGGTACGTATCTCGAAGAAACAACGTTTCACTTATTTAGAAAAAAAACTTCCGAAACTACGCGATTACTTCTGTTCTCCAGCCGGTATCGTTGCGAAATGACCGAGCTTAAATCTTCTTGTGACCAAGAAATGTTGATCAAACAATTATCTATTATCCTTAATCAAAGCGCCAGCAAACAATCCGCATGGCGAATAAAGATTTATTTTGGCTTTTTTTCTTGGTTCGTCAAGATGGTTATTTCATAGTTTGGAGCCATTGTTGGATTTATTATTTTTATAGCATTCAACTTAGTCGAGGCACAAACCAGTCGACAGGCAAAATAAATTTATAGCGAACCTAACCTAACCTATTTTGTCAATATTTACATTTGATATACAATTCAAATCTTATCAA
>JAHHFK020005761.1:0-35907 GCA_024533555.2 Aedes koreicus | reverse complement strand
AAGGAAAAATGAGGAGAATGTAAAAAAATACCATGGAACATCCAAATTATATGGTTGATTCAATGTATGATCTTCTAAAAAATGCTTCTGATAAGGTTGATCAGAAGATGCAATGGATTACTAAGAATTTTGACGGAATGCGAAATAAAATAGAACAGGGATTAAAATTTACAAAAAAACCACTACAATATACAAACAAACGATATAAAAACAATGATTTACCTTGAATCAGAATTAATTGATCTTGGATTATGGATAATTCGTTTGTCTGAAAACATTAAACAAAGTCAAAAGAACTTTTTAAATGTTTACTAAGAAATAAAATGAATGTTTACGTTCTACTGGATTTTATCGAGCCGAAACAGTTCTTAATTCAACTGGAAAAGTTCGAAGTTCATCTTTCTAGCGATATTGGTTTTCCTAGACGAAGTAACGGGGAAATATTACCCGAAATATTCAATGTTATAGAATATGAGTTTAAAATTACCAATAAACTAGAACTAATAATAAGCTTTAGTGTACCGCTTGTTAAAAAAATTAAATATGAAACTTACAGAGGTTTCATTCACACTTGTAAATATGGCCTACAACATTTTAATAATAAATAGAGATTTAGAGCAGGGATACGTTTTGACATCCCAGAAATTTGCAATTTGTAAAGAACTGGGAAATACCAAATTATGCAATATGAAAAAAGTACAGGAAAATTTAAGAGACAGTGAGTATTGCTTCACCGAATTATATTATAAAAACTCTTCTTCAATTTGTGAGACGAAGGTTTTAAGAACAACTCATGTGGTTTGGATAGCAACGTTAGAACCAAACGTTTGGATGTATGTGGCGCCATTAGAGACTATGTTAAACATCACTCATGGTCCAAACATAACAAGAATAAATATTTTGGGGACGGGCAAGTTTCACATTGAACCTGGGATGAAAATATCCACCGATAAAGTTACAATTTCATATTTCGATGCAGAATATGACAATAACGAACTGCTTATACACCAACCAGAATTTAATTTGACTTATTATGGAAGAGAACATCCGGAATATGATAAAATTCCGAAGTTGAATGAATCAAACGAATTATATTCCTTCTTTGATAAAAAAAACGTCTTTTTGACATAGGAGTCAATGTTGATGAACTGAAGAGCCAAACGTACGGTCTTACAGAATTTAATATACGCTCCATTGGAAAACCCGTGGTTTACCACAACAACCATTGCAGTCAGAGGAGGAGTGCTTGGAGTGTTTTTCTGTTGTTTTAAAGGAGAAATCTCCTGATTTGCGAGAAAATATAAATTTAACCCACAAGAAGTGAGGGTTAAAAACGAAAAAACCATGAAAATGGACGAAAAAACTGCACTAAACAAAAAACAGGAAAGCATTCAAATGGAGAATATAGAAATGAATTTACCCTCACGTAAACCTGAACAGAATGTTGAAAGAAACAAAATAACCAAATCATGCAATATGGATGAGAACGAAAAAGATATAACGCGACATGATGAAACAATAAAAGAGACCAGGAGTAAGCAAAATACAAATATTGTTATTGAAAATGAAATACCGAAGAAAAAGAAATACCGAACAAAGAAAAACCGAAATGGGGGTATATACTAAAGAAATCAATTTATTTGAAAATTTATTTGAAATGGACTGTTCAAAATTATTTACGAAGAAAAGTGGCGTCATAATGCATAACAACTTTGAATGGACATCCCATCAAACCTCAGCATAAGACAACTCTAAACTTTTATGATACGACTGACAGTCTATTTTTTGTTTTTTTTTTTTTTGTAAAAAAAAAACTGGTCATTACAATTTTCGAAGAAAAAGTGGCGTTATAATGCATAACAACTTTGAATGGACATCCCATCAAACCTCAGCATACGACAAAACTATACTTCGATTATATGACTAACGATCTAGAACCCTTTTATTTATTTTTTTGGAGCAAGACTTGTGAATATAGGAATTGGATAGAATACCGAGAAGATGTTCAGGAAAAGAATAATGAAATAATGCGTGATATGTAGAAAAGAATAGCAACAAACTGTACCATGGAATAAAAACGAAGTAATTCTTAGAAATATTGGAGTAATTTAATTGTTCATTCAGAAGCGCGAAGCGAGCCCCGATTAACATGACCTACAAGTTGGAGTCAGTATAATCATAGTGGATCGAAATTATTGGAACGATGTTCAACTTATAACTTGGAATTAAGTAACATTTTATACTATATGGTTATACTAATAAATTTTTTTAAGTAAATTTACAGTCTCACCTAAGGCCATCAATAAGGGAAGGGTGCGAGGACACAGCACAACACACGTGGCCATGGACCAAACAGCAGGTTAAGAGTACATAGTAGGTATTTAGGTCTAAAGTAACAGGAATGCAAGGAATAGACTTACATAGTATTTTCTTGCATTGCTGTGTCCTCCTCATTTGGAACTTGAGTTATCAATCTTAAGAAATTGGACTTAGGGAGAAAATATCAAATTTTAATTTTGTGATAAATAACACAAAAAAATTAAAAATAACATAAAAAAAATTAAGAACAATAATGTTATTGTAAAAATAACAGCTAGGGTTGAATGCCATGAAAATGTTTGGTCAACAAACACAAACGAAAAGAATTAAAACCCTACCCTAATCATATTGTCATAAAAAAAATATAAATTTGAGAAAACTTCAGTGCAACACACAAAAAAAAAATAAAATAAAAAAATTTAGGGGCCTACCCCCAGGTAAAACAGAAAAAAGACCATGACATTCTACCCACCCAAAAAAGTGAATAAAAAAATCACTGAGCAACAAAGTTTAGGAACTTGAAGAGGAAGACACGGCAAGTCAATGGGCAGGACTTTAGGGCCGATGGTGTTGGTAGTACCATAGACTAACTCTAAGACTAGTAGGTCC
Organism: Aedes koreicus; assembly: GCA_024533555.2. Classification (NCBI taxonomy): domain Eukaryota; kingdom Metazoa; phylum Arthropoda; class Insecta; order Diptera; family Culicidae; genus Aedes; species Aedes koreicus. Next base: position 32,979 of record JAHHFK020005761.1, on the reverse strand, counting down.
CGAACAAATACGATTTTTTTCTTGGCTCAGTCAGTACTAGCACATCGGTCCCAAGCTCGGTCCCAAGCTTAATAATACGCCCCTAATAATGAACTCACACGAACACACTCTCAAATATTCTGTCAAAATAACACAGCAAATCAAAAAAAAGGCGCAAATATGTATAGTTAGGTGCTGGCTTCAATATGCACTTCGGACCAAGGGTTTCTACAACAGTGAACCAATTTCAAATCGCTAGTTGCATATTGATTGTTGGTAGTACCACCATGACGAAAGGAGCGGACGGCTATTGGGAAGGATAATCCAACGGAAAACGGAAGGAAGAAGTGGAAGTGAACGACGAGAACGGAACACTAAACGAATAAAAAGGAAAAAGGTAGGGGTCAGCCAATAATCCCCTGACCTGAGAATACCTAATGTCAAAGTTAAACAAAGATGACACTTGCTCATGTAGAGCATATCACAGTCAGGGACAGGCTTGACGTCTTCTGAACTGTTTTAATTTACAAGTAAAGTGATTGAAGACACATTGAAGACTATCATAAGAGTATATATTTTATTCAAACTAGAGACATGTTAAACGTCTCTTGAGACGGTATAACAGCGATAACAGCTATGGGACGGAGATATGGCTCCGGTTTCTCAAAAAAAAAGAAGGGTTTTAAGTTCAATTATAAATCCTCAGTCAGAGATAAGCCAAACATCTCACAACTAAGAAACAGTATCGCAAAAAAAAACGGTAGCTTCCTCCTGAGCAAGGAATTCTAGGACAAGCGGATAATCGGAACCGCTTGATGGAAAAGACCCGGAAGATGGAAGTAAACTGGACAGATGACGAATGACGATCGGTGCCACCACACTGGAAGTCCAAGAACCCCTGCCCAACGACTGGTCGAAAACAAAACGACGAAATATAGTAAAAATCGAAGATACGGCGTGGATGGAGATGACCAATCAAGGATGCGGCAAGGTTGGAGAATACCTGGGGGGGGGGGGGGGGGGATCACACAGTTAGAGCAAGGAACGCCTCTTCTAGTAGCCCTAAGAACTCAATTTTTCCGCATAAATGCAGTCCTCAGTGTTTGTGACCCTACAGGTTCGCGAAAACGAACCCACCGGTAGGTGCATGAGTAGCAAAAAACAAGGAAAGAAAAAAAAAACAACCCGCCGGTAGCATAAAAATATATAAACATTCCTCATGGTCGTGGTTAAATTTTAGTTCGATTCTGCTAAAATTATTACAGCCCATTATAGCGGGCATCGACCGAAAAGTCCGTAGGTCGCGATGAGAATGAGTGACCAGAACCCGCGTTTTGGCGAGAGGGTAGTTTTTGAAGAACATAGCCCAAGTTGGGAAAATAACAGGGGATTCGGTTTTTTCAAGTTCTAAAAGCAGCATCGTTACGCTGCTCGTTAAGTTCCGCGACGTTGATATAGGACGGTGCCAGTTTGGGCTTTGGCAGTGAAGTTTAGAAGTTTAGAATTCATTTCAGTGTTAAATGCAAACAAAACTGAAGAAAATATCGGATCGGCTATGTTCATAAGTGTATTAGTTAATTGATTAGATTGACGCAAGACCGCCAAAGTTTATAAATATAACTTTATTATTGAGAATTACCAGTAGTGCAGCTAATTCAAGAAAATATATATTACATTCTTGTGCGCGGATCCAACCGTTTCATTAAAAATCGTTTTTAGCGAGTTGAAATACTCAGGAACCTTTAAGGAGCTCATGAAATGCTTAAAAATTGTTTCTAAACATATGCATTTTTACCTTGAAAACAGGTACGTGCTAACATATCTAGGATTTACCTCAATTGTGCGCTTATCCAAAAAGACTAGCATCCCCACCTAATTATCGTTAACATTATAGAATAAGTAATCCAAATTGAGATGAGGAGGGGTATTTGACTAAAAGAATGAATAAAACAAAATTGATACATACCTGACGTCGTTAGTTTATATCTGAAGGAATGATCCGGAAAGGTTGGTCGGTTGGTGTTCATCACGAACAGAAATTCCGTCCGAAGACTGACTTTCAGAACTACCAACTCCAGATATAGTTACCTGTTCTGCAGACGAGCATCCATTGGATTTGTTTCCAAACTTCGCTTCTTTTTCCATCACTCAATCATCGCACGATTGTTTCGCTTTTGAACACCATATTAGCGTCTAAGCTCGCTGCACGCTTTTGAAACAGTGATTGTCAAGGCTATTTTGCTTTCGACTCATCAAAATACCGTTATTTTTTGCAAGTGCAGGAATATTCAATATTATATATATATATATATATATATATATATATATATATATATATATATATATATATATATATATATATATATATATATATATATATATATATATATATATATATATATATATATATATATATATATATATATATATATATATATATATATATATATATATATATATATATATATATATATATATATATATATATATATATATATATATATATATATATATATATATATATATATATATATATATATATATATATATATATATATATATATATATATATATATATATATATATATATATATATATATATATATATATATATATATATATATATATATATATATATATATATATATATATATATATATATATATATATATATATATATATATATATATATATATATATATATATATATATATATATATATATATTCTTGAATTCTCTGATAAATCTTGTTTCCTACTGTGCCCATAAGTGAAATAGAAAACAAAGGATCATTAACAATGTAAGTTTTTGAATTATTAAATTGAAGAAGAAATTTATTTTTTGTGGATTTTGTCGTATATAATCCATTCTAAAAAAAATAAAAAACCTTCCCATCTTTTCAAATAAAAGGTGTTTCGAACAAAATTTGGTCGACTAAAACTTGACGCATTTCCTTTCATCGTGCATTAAAAAACTTAGCACACCCCTCATTTTGAAGATGTGTGTGTGTAGCATCATGCCTCTATTTGGATTTTGAGATTAGCACTTCAGTTATCAAAATGTCGTCGAAGGAAGCAACGCATCAAAATTTTGCACGTGCATGGCGAAAATCCAAACTATTCTCACGCCAAGTTGGCGAAACTGTTAAATGTGGCTAAATCAACTGTTACCAACGTATTAAAAGTGTTCGGTGAACGTTTGTCGACAACCAGGAAAGCTGGATCGGGGGAAATCGAAAGCCGGAGGCCACAGCGGCGACAAAAATAGTTGCCCCCAACCTCTCCGTCCGAGATGTCGCAAAGAAGCTGGGAGTGGCGCCTACAACCGTGGATAGAGCTAAAACATGAGCTGGACTGTCGACTTACAAGAAAGTGGTGACATCACGACGAAACAAAACACGTCGGCCAAAGCACGATCGCGGAAGTTGTACACGACGATGCTGACCAAGTTTGATTGCGTGGTACAGGACGATGAAACCATTTTGGTAGTTTTTACTACAAGATTTTTTTCTGTGTAGGCACTCGCTCAGATAAATTACCTGGTTGACGGTTCCGGTTGCAATGTAAACGTTGCTCTTCAAGCCACAGGTACAGATGGCCTGCCACACCAGATATTTCTTCGCGAACTTTGACAGTTTAATGTGCTTGAAAATATCTGCCACCTTTCCCCGTCCGGTAGCCGTATAAAATTTCTGTCCAGGAATCTGTTTAAAGTCTGCCTTGACGTAAGTTTCATCGTCCTGTACCACGCAATCAAACTTCGTCAGCATACCTGACTATGCTTATCTTTAAAACTACCATGAAATTTCAGCCAAATTTACTACGTTTATGGTAGAACCTTCAACATTTGTGGTATATTTGACAGACCTCAAATTGATATCAACCGCACCATGGTCGATCTAATCGCAGACATGGTAAAATCAAACGCATTTATAGTCAGGTGGAAATTGTTGGTGTTTGCTCTTAATTTAACCCTCGAAATTGTAGTTTCAACTGCGGTTTTTTTTTGCGTGTACCAAAACGTCTACTGCCTTTCCTGAAGCGACACAATTGTTTCGTTCTATTTTGGCCGGATTTGGCATCTTGCCATAACGGAAAAAGGCCATGGTGTGGTATGCTGCCAACGACGTTCAAGTGGTGCCCAAGAACCCCCCTAACACGCCAGAGCTCCGCCCAATCGAACAATATCGGGCCCTCGTCAAGCGGAACCTTAAGAAGACTCAAAAAGCTGTTGTGAGTGAGAAACAGTTCCAGGCAAACTGGCGTTCTGTGGCGAATAAAGTGGATAAGGAGACTGTACAAAATCTTATGGCAGGTGTTAAACGAAAGACCCGGCAATTCGCATTTGGTAAAAAGGAAGCTCAGCTGAATATTTCTCCTGTATTCTGTATTAACTGAACTTGAAAAAGAAGAAGAATTTGACTTATTAATAAAAACTTTGATCGACTCACACACATTACTGATTGACCAAATTTTGATCGGAACACTCTTTATGTAACGTGAGTTAGGTGGACTGAAACTTACAACGATGCATAAACGCGAAGCCGAACATTGCATAAAAAATATGTTTTAAAATAAAAAGATAATAACAATTATATTTGTAATACATGCATGTCTGCAGATTGGGGTGCAATTGTATATGGTCTTGCATTATCATATCCACGAGGGAAAAATAAAAGTTAAAACTATAATACACTACCCGGAAAAATCATGGATGATCTGGAACTACTTACCGTATAAACATTACTACATCGCGTTGGTGAGGCTGCCATCTTAGGTATAGCTGACGCGATACCTTACTTCTTTTCTTACTCAGCCGCTGGATGCCAGAACAGACGCTGTTTGAGCCGCACCTCCTTGGTGGACAGACGCTCGGCACCCACCTCCTCAATCTAGCTGAAGTCAGAAGGACAACAGTGCCCAAGCTGCACTACCAGCTACCTTTAGCTGGCAGTCTTTGTCATCTCTTGACCCGTGGAAGCATGCGGTAGGAACTTGTGATGACCAGAGCTATGTTGCGGGGACGCACGCTCCTTCCCAGTTGTCGACTCACCATTTTGCAGCCCTATGAGGATACAATATTAATATAACAAAATTAGAATTATTATTATCGTAAATAATGTATCATTGAAATTAAATTACAATTGCCCAAAAACAGATGCTTTGGCAGCGTTGAAATCATGAAGATTTAGGCCGAGTCAAATCATGAAGCTTTAGGCCGAGCGCCCGCTGAAGTGACGGAGGTGTAACATTGGTACGTATTCCGAAGCATCTTGTCGACATTTTCCTTATGCCATAAAACTTTGAATCGATGTTTTGAAATGATATGTCAAGTCACACTTCCGCCTCATCAGTGGGCATCTCGACTTATGTTAGTTAATCACGCTGAAAAGAGAATGACAACAAAGCGTAACAAATTCATCCTGAAAGCATGCAACTGGAGCATAAAGCTTTATGTTGGTAACGTCTAACAAAGTTCTAACAACGTCTAACTCTAACATTTTTCTTGCTGGGTGAAGTAAGAAATATTCTATGACAAGGGTAGCGCAGTAAGAAAGGTTAGTCTAACATTAGTATAATGTTAATCGAACACGCTAGACTGTTCGTCGAACACTTTGTCTAACATTCGTCCAATGTTAGACGTCTGTTAGACACATCTGACACATAATGTTAGACGTTACTGAGTTAAAAAGCTAACCAGTTAGTCAAGCGATAGACTAAAATTAGGCGTAATTTAATACGTATCCTGTTAGACTAGGTTTTGCTTTCAAAGTTTTATAGTCGTTTGTTGATACTCTGCTACACAAAACTTGGCACTTTTGGAATACTAGCAGAGTGCAAACAAATGACCATAAAACTTTGATTACTCACCTATTTTTGAGCATTTTTAATCATCATATACCGCTCCTCGTGTTTGCAGCTACAAACACCGTCGAGTTTGCCGACGACATCTGCGGCGTAATTCATTCGAGCTTTAGCTGCCAGCGTTGCCATAATTATTTTCAATTAGGGAAGATGTACCTATATTAATCTCATCACTTTGCAATTCATCCTACTTGAAATAAAACGATATACACGTTACAGGATTAGTTAGTAATGTTTGTTGTAGTTATTTAACATAAGCAAACATTATTAGAAAACGAAACCGGTCCTTCAACTGCCCAATTGTTTGATTCATCGTAGGATGAATTAAGGAACAATGAGATTAATATGGGGGCAGTTACCCTACCTTTATATTGTGTCAAAAGAAATCTGATTACATACGAATTTCAATTTTTGTATTCCTAATTTGGTTCGTCTTTGGTCTGGGCAGGTTGATTAAAAAACGGACCATACAATATAAACCGACATAAAATATTATGCGTTGCGCGATAACTTATCGCGAAAGTTGTTCGAAAACACAAATAGAACTGCGCGTTTACGTTAAATCGTTTTGATATCTTCTTCAATAAGAGCGCAAATGACCCAAATTATAACCGTGCATTTATCGTGCAAAGAATAATAAAAAGTACTCACTTATAATTCTCGATAATCAGATCAGAGATATCAGATCAATATTTTATCTTCTTCATTTTTTAATATGTAATATCAGCAAGAATAGTTTTTTTATTGCGAGATTTTTGCATACCTGCTAATAGTAGTCGTTCTTCGAATAAATTAATTAATTCATTGTTGATGAGGAAATAATAAATAACAGAATATTCTCATGCAAAAAATATCCACTTGAGTATCACGGAAGAAGTTTCAAAAAAAAAAAAAAAAACAAGAACTAGGCGGTTTTGAGACGATTAATCATTCAAATGCTCAATATCTGTTGGTTTGATTTCGTTGGAAAAACAATGTCAAAATATACTGTACTATTTGATTATGGAAAATATTCATACGTTGTTGCAAAATGTATACACAAGTGGGTATAATTATTCAACTTATCATCATCATTTCAAACTAAATGAGTTTGATTTAAGTTTAACTTCATGAAATTGTAACTTCTTGAATAAATTCATATCAATACAATCAGACACCGTAATTTCCAGTGATAGTGATATCCTGCTTTCTAATAATTTTAGATTGTCCTTATATTTGAATTGTTTAAACAGAGAAAAAACTGTTCCGTTTGAAACAACAAACTTGTTTGTTGACATCCAAACTAAAAAACTAGTTGTTTTAAATTTCGTTTTTGTTTTAAACCAATGATTTTGTTTTGAAAAAAAAAAGGCAGATTGGTTGTTTCTACCTAAATATATTACCACAATACAACACAAATTATGGTTGTTCTAAACTAACATTTTTGTTGTTTCAACCATGAAAGGGGTTTATTATTACCAAAAACCAGGTTGCGTTGACTCGGGTGTTAGGGGCCGATCCGGTCGCCACAAGATGAACGCAATTGCTTCCCTGCACGCTTGCGACAAAAACGACCACGTCCTGATACGTCAGGGAAGGAGATGGTGTCGCTCAAGCAGGTAGCCGTCGGGGTGGGTGAGTGTTCTTCTCTGGCACTTGTGGAAGCCGAATTAACTCTCTTGTCCTGACAAGGGCGGATTTTGTTCCACAAGTCCATCAAAGCCGATACCGAAAGGACTGGATCGCTCCTTCTCGGGTGGACTGCTACTATGATTCGGCTGGAAGGATGGTTAAAGGAAAGACTAGCCACTATTGCTTTCTCCAAATATTTTATTCCTCTTCGATGTTAACACTTTCAATAACAAATATAAACTGACAAAAAATCTGTGGTCTAAGCAACTTTTATACTTACATTTATTGCGTTGGAACCGGCTGTCTGACACCTTAGCTCCGCCTCGTCGGTTGTTGGTTGCAGCACGCATGGAAAGCATGCACGATGAAAAAATGTCGATCACGTGAGTCGCTACCTACCGCTAACTGCGCCAATGCATGATGAACAATCACTAATCGACCACGTGGTTGCTAATGGCTGCTGCGCTATTGTCGTTCGCGTTTGTTCGTGAACATTCACCCCCGGGCTGAGAAGAATTCTCGGAACGTTGATCTAACAAATGAAGGTTATCCTCGATAGGTAGCATTGCTATTATCGTTGCTGGTCGTTTGTACACAGTGCCACCTACTTCAACGTCAACTGTACGAACCAGTTCGTTGGATCCCGGTTAGATTCGAACGATGCGTCTCCACTTCCAGCTCATTGGTGGTAAGTTTTGGTCTTCGAGCAGCACCATCATCCCTTGCCTTAAGTTCAGCTTACTAATTTGGTTTTTAGTCCGTTGTTGCAAGGTTTGCAAATAATTGTTTTTCCACTTTTCCAAAAGTTTTTCCGGAGCCGTTGCAACAACTGCCAACGGCTAAGACGGTTCGTAGAAACGTCTTGATAACTTGGCTCAGTTATGGCAGTAAGTGGTCGTCCAATCAAAAAATGACCGGGGGTGAGTACGTCAGGGTCGTCGGCATCGGGTGAGGTAGCATAAAGTGGCCGGGAATTCAATATAGCCTCAACCTGTGTCAATACTGTCACTTATTCCTCAAAAGCCAATTTTGTGTCTTTCAAGGTGCGTTTCAAATGAAATTTGACATTTTTAACGGCCGCCTCCCATAGGCCACCGAAGCTAGGTGCCTCAGGTGGAATAAAGTACCAAGCGATTTCCTTTGGCAGACAAAAATCCTCGATTTTAGCGATGGCAGATTGAGACCAAAACAATTTGTAAAGATCGTTCAACTCCGGGCCTGCATAATCCACACCAGCCACTTCGAACGGATGAGCAGGAGTCACACGGCAAGATGGCAGATTACCCATAAGTTGACAGGCCTTTGTTGGTTTGGCATGGAAACAGGTAACGCAACTTCTTGTGATTTTCCTTACTGCAGGTCTTCCTTCCGTAAGCCAAAAACGGCCTCGAATTATCACAAGAAAACTCGGCGGTCCAACGTGCAGATTCTCCAAATGGTATGCTCTTACTAAAAGATCGACAATAGGGTGCCTTGGTAAAATGTACGAGTGTTTGGTCCTAGTCAGTATTGGCGAGTTGAGTAATCTTCCACCCACTCTCAACAAACCGTCCACGTAAACAGGGTTTTCTTACACGGCTCATTTTTCTCGATGCGTCTTATTTCATCGTGTTGCACTACCTTTATGATGACTTCCATCGATTGTTGTAGCTCGGGAACCGTTAGGTGACACTTAAGGTTACGTAGACTCGGAGCCTTGGTCTTGCAGTTTGAAGTGAAACGCCTTACATAGGCGATTACTCTTTGCAGCTTGCGAAAAGAACTAAACTTAGTGAAAACGGGAAGATTGTCAACATTGTACGCGACAGCCGAAACAACAGCACCGATTTTAGCTCAGGCAGTTCTTCGTCTGGCAGCAGATATGGCGGTTTCGTTTCGTAGCTAGCCAACCGTAGAAAAGAAGGACCCTTCCACCACATTTCGTTGGAGATCAATAACTTGGGTAACGCTCCTCTGGATACAACATCCGCGGGGTTCTCCTTGGGAACATACTTCCAGGAATATCCTTGGTTTCCGTAATAATGTCAGCAACTCGGTTTCTCACAAATACCTGGAGATTATTCAAAGGCTTACGAAGCCATGCAAGTACAATTTGGCTATCAGACCAAAGAACAATGTCGGAGAATTGCACTTTCATCGAGTCAACTACCTTTAACACTAGTCGTGATAGCAGTCGGGCAGCCAACAATTCCTTCCCTAAAATACTCAACTCGGCTAGTGGAGAGACTTTTGATTTACTACATAACAGTCTCAGTTCGGCACTACCGTCAGCAAAAATATTACTCACATACAAAACCGCACCTTTTGCAGAAACCGAGAATCCATACATCTCCATAGCAACGGTATTGGAAAGAATAACACGTCTAGGTATCTTCATGACACATAATTGTGGAAGAGCATCGCGAAACTTCATCCAAGAGAGCAGCAGTTCTCCTTCAAGATTTTCGTCCCAAGAAAGACCAGCCGTCCACAATTTCTGCATCAGGATCTTTGCTACCACAACGACGGGAGAAATGCCATCCGAGAATCCATGCATCTCCATAGCAACGGTATTGGAAAGAATAACACGTCTAGGTATCTTCATGTCACATAATTGTGGCAGATGATCGTACTAATTTGTCTCGTTCTTCCTCAGGAATGTGGCGTAATAACTCCGGGCAGTTTGAGCTCCACTTGTGGATAGGAAAACCACCAAGTTGGAGTAATTGTTGTAACTGGCGCTGCGCTACAACAAATCCAAATCTTTCGCCCCGGAAAGGATGTCATCGACGTAGCCATCATCTCTTAGCGATATTCGACGCAAGCGGAAATTGATTATCTTCGTCGTTGCACAGCTGAAGAAGGCATCTAGTGGAAAGGAAAGGTGCTGCAGCTATTCCATATGTTATGGTTAAAAGCTCCAGCACTCGTAGAGGATGAGATGGTTCCAACCGCCAAAAAATTCGCTGCAATCTGGTATGTTCGGGAGCAACCAAAACCTGCCGATACATTTACAGTTGTTGCAGTTGTTTCAAGATGGGATCAAGAAACGACGGAGAGTAGTAGAACGGTTGTTCGCCAGGAATTCTGTATCCTTTCGGAAAGGGAGTGAAACCATGTATCGTCCGATTTACGTCCGCTGATGCGTAGAACGAAAATGCTGCTCGCATTCATCTGCCTCCGTGTTCTCTTCCGTAGACTGCGAAAGATCCTCAACTTCCCAGAATCGGCGCATTATCTCACTTACGGCAGCAGGACGAGCAAAAACTGGTTTAGCGACATCGTCGTTGACTTCTCCGGAGAAAACCCAACCCAGGTGGGTATCATGTAGTTCGGGAAAACCATCTCCCAGGTGAATCTGACCAGTCTTTAACAGATCAAAAAACTTCGAGGCACCGATCAGCATGTCGATTGTATCCGGCACGTGGAATGTGGGGTCCTCAAATTGAACTCCAGCAGGGATCGGCCAAGAAGAAACATCAATTTTAACGGATGGGATGATACCGGTTACTTTTGGAACCACAAGGCATTCCATGTCGATAGAAAAATCGGAACATCTGGATTGAATCGTAACATGTAGTTTTTCTTCGCATATACTCTTGCTGCACCTATGCCGGTTATCGGCACGTTTGTCGGCTCGCGGGGATTCATCAAACGGTCGGCGATAAACTCAGACACGAAACAAACTTGGGAACCACTATCTAGCATAGCTCGGCAAGGAATCAGTTGACCATCAGCACTCTCAATATTCACGATAGCAGTCAACAACATCACGGTTTTCGCTTTTTGCGAATGATTGCAGGAACAGGACGAATTCGTACTGGTCGACGGAAAAACGTTAGGAAGTGCAAGAGGTTCGGCAGTAACATTAGAAGAATTATTCGTAACAAGGGGTGTTTCGGTCTCAGGTTTTTTCGCAGGCAACTCTTCATGGAGGAGGGAACGGTGCCGCTTGTGGCATGTCGAACAATTTCGCTTAGACGAACAATCCTTGGCACAGTGGCCCGGTCGGAGGCAGTTGAAGCAAATTCTCAACTGTTTCACCTTGGTTATACGATCTGGGATAGACATTTTAGCAAACAGAGGACACTCCAAATGACGGTGGCTTTCTTCGCAAATCTTGCAATGAATATCGGTATTAGAGGACGGGACAAAATGAACTTTTTGATTCACAGGTTTCGAATGTTTGGACTGAGGCTCATTCGGCACCACAGGGTGACGAGAATTTTGGAAGCGTTCAAGGATGTGGCACTCACCTTTTAGAAACAGCATTGTATCATCGTACTTAGGTAGCTCACCATGTTTCTGTTTCCGCTCTCAAAACTGCAAGAGGTCAACAACTTCGTGATGATCATGCCGGATAACTTATCCACTAGCAGGCCTTGGTACTCAAGTGCTGCAACATGACGCTCGCAGGATTTCGTCAACTCCAACAGGTTCCTATAGCTGCCCTTCGTCATCGACTTCAGCTGGTTTAGTGCATCGATATGATTGTCCACGATGACACGCTGGTTTTTGAACTAGTCTCTCAATTGCTTCCAAACTTGAGTGAAGTTGTTGTCTTGAATCATCTTGGCATTGATAAGACCAGCTGCGTAACTCACCAAAGCCTTGTCAAGATAATGGAGCTTGACGGCATCAGAATCACCACTCTTCACCACCAAGTCTTCGAACATGGCCTTAAACTTGGGTCAGTTCTCCAACCGGCCATCGAAAGAATGTATTGGCACTTTGAGAGGATGATGTTGCATAACCACTGCTCCTCCACTTGCAGTGGACGACCGTGTAGGTTTGGAAAAATACTCCTTCAAGCGTTCCAGCCGGTCGAGCGCCTCCGTGTGTAAAACATCAAACTCGTCCAGCTTGTTGTCTTGCTCCTCGATTTGTGCCATTGGAATTACAGCAATTACTTCACGATGGGCTTCGGTGTACTCTGTATAATGGCGCTCCAACTTTTGACCGTACACTTTCAGGAGCGTCGCACTGATAAGCGATGGATCGTCTTCAGCCTTCTCAAGGCCATTGGCTATCTTTGTCACCTTCCCTTTAATTTGTCCACGCTAATGGATGAGCAACTGCAACTGCTCTGGATCCATGGCGGACTTTTTCGGTGTGCGGTCAACAGGCATCACTATTTTGCACCTTTACACTTCAATGTCTTTAGTTCGGTTCAAATTTCACTTGCACTTATTGTTCAATTTAACTTTACACTTGCTAGTTTCCTTTTAGCATCTTCTCCAAGCTCGCGGCGGTGTTTAAACCGGCTCGAAGGACCAATGTCGGGGCCGATCCGGTCGCCAAAAGATAAACGCAATTGCTTCCCTGCACGCTTGCGACAAAAACGAACACGTCCTGATACGTCAGGAAAGGAGATGGTGTCGCTCAAGCAGGTAGCCGTCGGGGTGAGTGAGTGTTCTTCTCTGGCACTTGTGGAAGGCGAATTAACTCTCTTGTCCTGACAAGGGCGGATTGGGTTCCACAAGTCCGTCAAAGCAACAACTCGATTGCCGGCAGACTGTAAATACCGGCAGGACTGGATCGCTCCATCTCGGGTGGACTGCTACTATGATGACTTAAACTTAAATGTATTGCGTTGGAACCGGCTGTCCGACACCTTAGCTCCGCCTCGTCGGTTGTTGGTTGCAGCACGCATGGAACCCATGCACGATGAAAAAATGTCGATCACGTGAGTCGTTACCTACCGCTAACTGCGCCAATGCATGATGAAGAATCACTAATCGATCACGTGGTTGCTAATGGCTGCTGCGCTGTTGTCGTTCGCGTTTGGGCGTGAACACAGGGAAACAATTTTGTTTTAGATTGATTCAACCAAATTAAATGAATGAGAAAAAATAAAACAAACTATTTTTTTGGGTTATTTCGTTTTCCGTCATCATACAGCGGGACCGGATGACGGAAAACGAAATAACCCAAAAAAAATAGTTTGTTTCATTTTTTCTCATTCATTTAATTTGGTTGAATCAATCTAAAACAAAATTGTTTCCCTGTGTTCACGCCCAAACGCGAACGACAACAGCGCAGCAGCCATTAGCAACCACGTGATCGATTAGTGATTCTTCATCATGCATTGGCGCAGTTAGCGGTAGGTAACGACTCACGTGATCGACATTTTTTCATCGTGCATGGGTTCCATGCGTGCTGCAACCAACAACCGACGAGGCGGAGCTAAGGTGTCGGACAGCCGGTTCCAACGCAATACATTTAAGTTTAAGTCATCATAGTAGCAGTCCACCCGAGATGGAGCGATCCAGTCCTGCCGGTATTTACAGTCTGCCGGCAATTGAGTTGTTGCTTTGACGGACTTGTGGAACCCAATCCGCCCTTGTCAGGACAAGAGAGTTAATTCGCCTTCCACAAGTGCCAGAGAAGAACACTCACTCACCCCGACGGCTACCTGCTTGAGCGACACCATCTCCTTTCCTGACGTATCAGGACGTGTTCGTTTTTGTCGCAAGCGTGCTGGGAAGCAATTGCGTTTATCTTTTGGCGACCGGATCGGCCCCGACATTGGTCCTTCGAGCCGGTTTAAACACCGCCGCGAGCTTGGAGAAGATGCTAAAAGGAAACTAGCAAGTGTAAAGTTAAATTGAACAATAAGTGCAAGTGAAATTTGAACCGAACTAAAGACATTGAAGTGTAAAGGTGCAAAATAGTGATGCCTGTTGACCGCACACCGAAAAAGTCCGCCATGGATCCAGAGCAGTTGCAGTTGCTCATCCATTAGCGTGGACAAATTAAAGGGAAGGTGACAAAGATAGCCAATGGCCTTGAGAAGGCTGAAGACGATCCATCGCTTATCAGTGCGACGCTCCTGAAAGTGTACGGTCAAAAGTTGGAGCGCCATTATACAGAGTACACCGAAGCCCATCGTGAAGTAATTGCTGTAATTCCAATGGCACAAATCGAGGAGCAAGACAACAAGCTGGACGAGTTTGATGTTTTGCACACGGAGGCGCTCGACCGGCTGGAACGCTTGAAGGAGTATTTTTCCAAACCTACACGGTCGTCCACTGCAAGTGGAGGAGCAGTGGTTATGCAACATCATCCTCTCAAAGTGCCAATACATTCTTTCGATGGCCGGTTGGAGAACTGACCCAAGTTTAAGGCCATGTTCGAAGACTTGGTGGTGAAGAGTGGTGATTCTGATGCCGTCAAGCTCCATTATCTTGACAAGGCTTTGGTGAGTTACGCAGCTGGTCTTATCAATGCCAAGATGATTCAAGACAACAACTTCACTCAAGTTTGGAAGCAATTGAGAGACTAGTTCGAAAACCAGCGTGTCATCGTGGACAATCACATCGATGCACTAAACCAGCTGAAGTCGATGACGAAGGGCAGCTATAGGAACCTGTTGGAGTTGACGAAATCCTGCGAGCGTCATGTTGCAGCACTTGAGTACCAAGGCCTGGTAGTGGATAAGCTATCCGGCATGATCATCACGAAGTTGTTGACCTCTTGCAGTTGTGAGAGCGGAAACAGAAACATGGTGAGCTACCTAAGTACGATGATACAACGCTGTTTCTAAAAGGTGAGTGCCAAATCCTTGAACGCTTCCAAAATTCTCGTCATCCTGTGGTGCCGAATGAGCCTCAGTCCAAACATTCGAAACCTGTGAATCAAAAAGTTCATTTTGTCCCGTCCTCTAATACCGATATTCATTGCAAGATTTGCGAAGAAAGCCACCGTCATTTGGAGTGTCCTCTGTTTGCTAAAATGTCTATCCCAGAACGTATAACCAAGGTGAAACAGTTGAGAATTTGCTTCAACTGCCTCCGACCGGGCCACTGTGCCAAGGATTGTTCGTCTAAGCGAAATTGTTCGACATGCCACAAGCGGCACCATTCCCTCCTCCATGAAGAGTTGCCTGCGAAAAAACCTGAGACCGAAAACCCCCCTTGTTACGAATAATTCTTCTAATGTTACTGCCGAACCTCTTGCACTTCCTAACGTTTTTCCGTCGACCAGTACGAATTCGTCCTGTTTCTGCAATCATTCGCAAAAAGCGAAAACCGTGATGTTGTTGACTGCTATCGTGAATATTGAGAGTGCTGATGGTCAACTGATTCCTAGCCGAGCTATGCTAGATAGTGGTTCCCAAGTTTGTTTCGTGTCTGAGTTTATCGCCGACCGTTTGATGAATCCCCGCGAGCCGACAAACGTGCCGATAACCGGCATAGGTGCAGCAAGAGTATATGCGAAGGGAAACTGCATGTTACGATTCAATCCAGATGTTCCGATTTTTCTATCGACATGGAATGCCTTGTGGTTCCAAAAGTAACCGGTATCATCCCATCCGTTAAAATTGATGTTTCTTCTTGGCCGATCCCTGCTGGAGTTCAATTTGAGGACCCCACATTCCACGTGCCGGATACAATCGACATGCTGATCGGTGCCTCGAAGTTTTTTGATCTGTTAAAGACTGGTCAGATTCACCTGGGAGATGGTTTTCCCGAACTACATGATACCCACCTGGGTTGGGTTTTCTCCGGAGAAGTCAACGACGATGTCGCTAAACCAGTTTTTGCTCGTCCTGCTGCCGTAAGTGAGATAATGCGCCGATTCTGGGAAGTTGAGGATCTTTCGCAGTCTACGGAAGAGAACACGGAGGCAGATGAATGCGTGCAGCATTTTCGTTCTACGCATCAGCGGACGTAAATCGGACGATACATGGTTTCACTCCCTTTCCGAAAGGATACAGAATTCCTGGCGAACAACCGTTCTGCTGCTCTCCGTCGTTTCTTGATCCCATCTTGAAACAACTGCAACAACTGTAAATGTATCGGCAGGTTTTGGTTGCTCCCGAACATACCAGATTGCAGCGAATTTTTTGGCGGTTGGAACCATCTCATCCTCTACGAGTGCTGGAGCTTTTAACCATAACATATGGAATAGCTGCAGCACCTTTCCTTTCCACTAGATGCCTTCTTCAGCTGTGCAACGACGAAGATAATCAATTTCCGCTTGCGTCGAATATCGCTAAGAGATGATGGCTACGTCGATGACATCCTTTCCGGGGCGAAAGATTTGGATTTGTTGTAGCGCAGCGCCAGTTACAACAATTACTCCAACTTGGTGGTTTTCCTATCCACAAGTGGAGCTCAAACTGCCCGGAGTTATTACGCCACATTCCTGAGGAAGAACGAGACAAATTAGTACGATCATCTGCCACATTTATGTGACATGAAGATACCTAGACGTGTTATTCTTTCCAATACCGTTGCTATGGAGATGCATGGATTCTCGGATGGCATTTCTCCCGTCGTTGTGGTAGCAAAGATCCTGATGCAGAAATTGTGGACGGCTGGTCTTTCTTGGGACGAAAATCTTGAAGGAGAACTGCTGCTCTCTTGGATGAAGTTTCGCGATGCTCTTCCACAATTATGTGTCATGAAGATATCTAGACGTGTTATTCTTTCCAATACCGTTGCTATGGAGATGCATGGATTCTCGGTTTCTGCATAAGGTGCGGTTTTGTATGTGAGTAATATTTTTGCTGACGGTAGTGCCGAACTGAGACTGTTATGTAGTAAATCAAAAGTCTCTCCACTAGCCGAGTTGAGTATTTCACGGAAGGAATTGTCACGGAACTAATCGATCACGTGGTTGCTAATGGCTGCTGCGCTGTTGTCGTTCGCGTTTGGGCGTGAACACAGGGAAACAGTTTTGTTTTAGATTGATTGAACCAAATTAAATGAATGAGAAAAAAATATTTCATACACATTAAAAGGTTGGTTGGTAGAATAAATGAAAAAAGGTATACAAATGATAAGCACTCACATTTTATCTATGGAAAGACATTACATATTGTTATGCGTTATGCATTAACTTTATCAAGAAAAGATAATAAAGAAAATAATTTAACTAAAGATTTTCAAGCATTTATTTTTGGAAAAATGCACTACAATACAGTTGCTGTGCCTCTTCAGGAAAAATACATGAAGTATGGATTACTAGATGGTGACGTAGTGATTCGCTTAGAAGGATGATCCACAGAATTAATATACTGTTGTTCTAGCCGTTCTTCCGAACGCAAATCTGATGAATTTGATAGATCCTCCCCTAATCTAAAGAGATGGAAGTAGTTTGAGCCAAAATTTTCCCAATTTAACTATGGTCTTCGATATTCCAACTGTATCCAGAAGAACATGGAATTAAAATTGTGTACGCTAATTCTTCCTTTGATTTCTCACCCAAATCGTTATTATGGTCTAAATCTACAGCAAAATACGTAACAATGAAAATAAAATATAAACTCAAGCGAAATAGGGAATATTACCTTCAAACACTGCATATACATTCTTTGGAAGCTCTATCTCGTCCAGCACAACGCTGCCACCATTTTGAAGATTTTTATTTTGCGCTTTAACGCTTCCTCTCTTGGTTGGTAAACTCCTTAGTGATATTTTCAATCGTAATCAAATGTATGCGTGAGATGTTATGGTTTTCAACCATTAGTTCTGACACATATTTTCCAAATGGAATACTTTTGTTTGCAATCTTGTATGTTTATTAGTCGTATGTGAACGCTATTAGTGTTTATAAAATGCTCATAAAATGTATGCTATGTTATATTTGACGTTTTTATATGTTGCTACTAATATAAAAAAAATGATTTTTTTGTAGTGTGGATATTTCTTTTTTAATAAATTAGTAAATATTATGGTCTTATGCATTACATGAAAATTTCTCGCCACAACAGTTCGAAAGGCTTGTTGAAATGCTCTTTTACGTTGAATTGTCTTGGTTTTGATACAACTGTGACAAATTTTCGAAGAATACGCTTTACGTTTTTCAACATTTGAAACTTACATACAGATAACTGCAGGGCAGCCTATGATAAAAAAAAAGCTTTGAAAAGTGTTCGTGTCTTGATGCAGCAGGCCTAAGATAAATTCACCAAGTTAAAAGAATTCCAATCGTCTTCCATCTTATAACCAACAATCAATATTCAACTAGCAATTTGAAATTGGTTTACTGTTGTAGAACCCCTTGGTCCGAAGTACACCTTGAAACAGCACCTAACTATACATATTTGCCTTTGTTTTGATTTGCTGTGTAATTTTGACAGAATATTTGAGAGTGTGTTCGTGTGAGTTCATTATTAGGAGCGTATTATTATGTGCTGGTACTGACTGAGCCAAGAAAAAAATCGTATTTGTTCGGGACCTACTGGTCTTAGAGTAAGTCTATGGTATAACCTTCGACTTCCTCAATTCACTTTCAGTGATGACGATATTTTAAAAGCTCTCAGCGCTGTCGATTCGTCTAAAGGTCCTGCTCGCGATCTCATTCCGCCCGTCTTTGTCAAACAATGCGCTCAGCGATTTTCAACCGATCCTTGATCAAAGGAGTATTTCTGGATACTTGAAAGCTGACATCAATTATTCCAATCCCCAAGGCTGGAAACACACATTGCGTGGAGAACTATCGACCGATATCTATTTTGAACTGCCTAGCGAAAGTTTTTGTGAAACAGTGTGGTTTCTTCCCCCCCCCCCCATAAAAATAAAAAAAAAACAATATATACAAAAAAAAAAGAGCACCACCACCCCCCCCCCCACACCCCCCCCCCCCCCCCACAAAAAGAACGAAAAAAAAGAAATTAACTCCACCCACCCTCCCTTCCCCCCCCAAAATTTTTTACAAAGCCCCCCCCCAATTGGCAATTGAAAAATTGAACCGCCTGGGACTGCCTTCTAGGATAATTCAGTGGCTGAAATCATATATGTCTTCGCGATTCTGTCGCCTGGATTTCTTTTTAAAAAAGAACCGCACTCGTAGTTACGCTAATTAAGACTAACTTTATTTCCTATCAATCATGCTACACTTCACTTTTTGTCTATTCAGCACCTTGTACTACCAGGTGCCAAGTTCGGTCGGTTGCCCTCGTTGCCAATCGATCGAACTGCTGATGGTGCATCCGCTGCTGTTGCCATGTGACCCATGCTGCTGACGTCGGTTGCGGCGTGGATGGAATTTGCCTAAGTCCGGCTGGCAACGACGTTAACTCGCCCCTCCTTAGTGTTGAACCTCCAGGGGCATGGTATCCGTCAACGAAAACGTTTTGAAGTTCTCGATGTTCTTCTTGGGTTCCGGAGTTGCATGATGATCATTGATGCCTGGTATCGCTTCGAATTTTATATTAGTTATTCTGTGGGAGAAAATGCTGAAGAGAATAACGAATCCGATTATGATGGGGAGAATGGTCAATCCTCCAAACAATGACCAATGTGGAAAGTGTAGACTGTTGCTAGTTAATCGAAGTAAATCCATCTCCTTTCGAGTTTCCGTTTGAAGCTTGTGGAGATGTTCCATACTGAGGTTTAATACCTCACCACTCTTGGTAATGGTTATTGCGTCCAAAGGGAAGTGTATAGGTTTACCTACGTTGCTAGCCTTACTACTGTACGAGACGTTGTTGATTCGTATTGTGCAATTCTCGTATTGGATCAAATATGATCCAGACAGAATCCTCTCAGTAGTGGTACAGTCAGATGACAGGGTGAAGTTATTCATTGTGTTGACAAGTATATGATTCATATCGGGAGATATGACTTCCTGTTCTACGGGGTTTGATGTGTAATTACATGTGGCTGCTTTACCATCTAAGAGATTTGGTATGCATGTGGACTCGGCTACTTCGATATCCTCGATATTGTAGATGGTTGGTTCTATTGTCTTAACGGTAAACTTCTCCGTTTGGTGAACCAGGAAAAACTTCTTTGTTGAATGAATTTGCAGATTATTATGGAAAATCGGATATACTTGGATTTTGCGGAAAATTTGGGGATACAACTTTGGCAGCTTGATGAATAGTACGATCTCTTGAGTGTTTGTGGCAATTGATGTTTTGGCATAGTTAACGACTTCTGATGATGAGTGAATTGTGACATTTTCTTTTTCTAAATCTTTCCTGAACATTCCTATCTCATTTTTGGACAATATTTTTTCATTAAGGATTCCTAGTTTAGCTAACATGATTGTGTCTATTATGTTTTCGACTTTTTCATATAAGTTTTTAAGTTTAAAAAGAATGTTGATTGAATACAGTTCCGATGATTTTGATCTAAACAACTGAATAGCTTCCTTCGTTTGCAAAAGTCATTTCGCGATTTATTTTTATTTGTTTATTATTATTGTGAATAAGGTCATTGATACTGGAAATAATTAATTTTAAATCATGCGCATCGGGTGATCCGGCTATAAACTTCCAAACAGTACCTACGGCATCCCATCTTTTCTGTCTTTTGGAAGGAATGATGTTTCCTAGTGCAGTATTAATTTCATCAAATTTTTGTAATATTATTTCTGAGAACTGATTGCTTTCAACTTCATCGAATCTATTCTTGAGGTCTACGACATGAGTTTTTAATGCTTCAATGCTAAAATGATGGATATAGTAATATGATTGATATTGAATTCTACTGATGCCGTGGTCGAAGATGAAAATTGGTTGGTCAAGTCTTTGTATGTGTAGTGTCCATGTTTGAATCGGCAGTGTTGAAAGTCTGGAAAAACAGAAAAGCAATTCGTCTAGTTAAATTTTCCTAATTTTCAAGTCGTTTTTGTGAACACGTCTTCCGTCGTCTGTTCTAATTGTGGATTTATTGACTTTTGCTATTCTGATCTTTTTATAACGAGGGGTCGTTTTTATCCTACGTCTAGTCTTTTCGTAAGCGTCAATGCCTGTCTCGATGGTAACATGTTTTGTCTTACGGTTGTGTCGTTCTAAGTCTTTAGTCTGTGTGGACAAGAAAGAGGAGAAAACCCAAAGGAGAAATTAAAGAGGGGGTGGTAATATATTAAATTATAAACACCTCAATTACTCCCGTGGTTTTTCAGATTTTTTCTATACAAAATCCAAAAGCGCAAAAAAACGTCCACAACCCCATCATTCCCCCCCCCCCCCCCCCCACAAAGGGCGTTTTTTTGGTTTAAAAAACACAAATTCCCCCCCCACAAAAATTTTTTTCCCCCCCCCACAGGAATATAAATTTTAATACACGCCTTTACCCCCGGAAAAGGCTACAGCTCCCCTCGATGCAACAATCGAGCTTGAGCATATTTTGAAAATTTATCGATATACGTCAAATATTGCAGATTATCAATGAATAAGATGTCTATGTGGGCAATTTGGAAGGGCTGATTTGGAATTGGAGTTTTTTGTAATGGGAAATGGATAGGATTTCGATCGTATTTGCTCTCGTGACAAATTTGACAATTCTTCACGAAATCGTGCAATTTTTGAGAAAGCTTTGGGAAATAAAGCTTCCTTAAAAGTTGCAGCTTATTCTCTTCTGCACCCCTGTGGGCGCGATGGTGCTCTTTACGAATCACCTCCCACTGCTCATCCTCCTGTTTAACATCCAGTAGTTGATATTGGGCAAAACGGACTTTTAACGACTTTTGATTTCCAAAGTGTTTCTTGTACACTTCTTGCAGTGTACCCATAATTTGCTCAGTCGTTTAGATGCCATTTAATTTGCTAATATCGAGATGGTTCTTTAGCACCTGTAAAAGAGATGCTTCGTTAATTTCGGGTATATATACTATTATTCTGGTAAATTTTTCGAAAGGTTTTTCCGTAATGACCTTGTCAGGTCCTTGTTTCAAAATTAATTGATGCCTAAAAACATTGATAGGGGCTTCCGTCGATTTGATGTAAAAGTGATCGCTATCTTCCGCTGAATGCTGCGTACCGGTCATTGAATAAATTATACGGCTGAGAGCATCAGCCACAACATTACTTTTGCCAGGTTTATATTCTATGCTATAGTCGTGTTCTTCCAAGTAGGACTTCCAACGTTTAAGCTTTGCGTTGGTGTTTTTTGATGATAGTGAGAATGTTAGAGGCTGATGATCTGTTAGAATTTTGAATTTGGTTCCATATAGGTAATTTCTGAATGTTTGGAGAGCCCAATAAATGGCAAGCATTTCTTTCTCTGGAACCGAATATTTTTCTTCTGCATGGGAGAGAGTTCTTGAAGCAAAATGGATTGGTTTATCGTTCTGGGCTTCCCCTTGTGACAGAACGGCTTCGACTGCGAAATCTGAAGCGTCGGTTGTCAAAGTGAAAGGTCGATTATAGTCGGGATATATTAAAATGTCTGAAGAAGACAGTATACTTTTCATTTTTTTAAAACATGTTTGTTCACCTTCGGTTAGCTTAAGCCTTTTGTTGGAGTGACACCCCTCCCCTCTTAAAAGATTTGTAAGGGGTTTTGCGATTTTTGCAAAATCCTTTACGAATCTCCTATAATACCCCATCATTCCTAGAAATGATCGGAGTTCTGTTATAGTCGTAGGCTCAGGATATTTTTCTATGGCTTCAATTTTCTTTATATTGGGCTTAAGGCCATCAGCCGTGATAACGTAACCGAGAAATTCAATTTCCTTATGTAAAAATTCCGACTTGTCTAATTGAATTTTTAGGTTAGCGTTATTTAAAGCTTTCAGAATAATTTCGAGATTTTTAAGGACTTCGTCGAGTGATTTTCCAAATATGATTACGTCGTCAATGTAGACGTAACATATTTTGCCCATATGTTCCCTCAATACGTCATCGATTGCTCGTTGGAAAATTGCGGGAGCATTTTTAAGGCCAAACGGCATGCGAGTGAATTCATACTTGCCGTTATTAATCGAGGATGCGGTTTTCTCGATGTCGCTCGATGTCGATGTCGTCTTTCATTTTTATCTGGTGAAAACTAGAGGCTAAATCCAGGGTGATAAAATATTGTTGACCTTTTAATTGGTCAATTACATAATTTATTTCAGGCATAGGATACCTGTCTGAAATAGTTTTCTCATTTAATTTGCGGTAGTCTACTACCATTCGAATTTTTTTTTCCTCCGGAAGCATCTGATTTTTTTGGAACGATCCACACTGGTGATGTCCAGGCGGATCGTGATGGTCTTATAATGCCATCTTGAAGAAGCTGGTCAACTTGTTTATTCACCTCGGCAGCATATGCAGCAGGGTATGGATAAACTTTTTGATGAATAGGAATTTCATCAACGGTGTTAATACTACACTCAACGACTGTGCTACACGTCAATTTTGCGTCCGGCTTGTGGAATACTTCCTCATACCGGTTCAATACACTTAACAGCTGTTCTTTCTCGAGTGATGAAAGATGAGCCGTTCGGTATGCATGCTCAGTTGGGTTTGCTTGGCAAGCCGTTTGAGCTTCATGAGGTGTGGTTTGGTGGCTGATGATACTTGATGCTTTCGTTATCGTTTGCTGGGGGGAATATTGTAGAAGTGAGACGTTCAAAGACTCATTCCCTTTGTTTAGTTGCAACGTATTGCTTCCCAGATCGAGTTTTGCATTAAGGGCATTTAGTACGCCCGTTCCAATAATCCCATGAAAAAATGGGTGGAAATCATGTAATAGAAATTGAGCATAATGGTCTATTTTGGGATGAAAAAAGTTTATGTCGATTGCTTTGTTAGCCTTGAACTTTCCATTGGCACTACCAATATTGTTAGCCTCGAAATAATACGGTTTTTGAAGTGAGTAATTGTTGGCTAACATAGGGTGGATTAGATTAATATTTGCGCCGGTATCGATTAAAAAAGGGAAATCGCCTATGGTTTTTTTAAGGTTGATGTAGGGCATCGTTGGTGTTACCAACGAGGGAGCCACTCCAAAAAATTTGCTTCGTTAGATTGGGAGTTGCTTGTTGTTTGTGGAGTTATTTCAGAGGGTTCTCCAGTTTCTTTGTGTATGGGTTGGATTGGTTGTTCATATGAATAATCGTAGGGGGTTTCGTTCCCGTACTGCTCATCGACATAGCCGTAATCGTAACCGTCGGTGTAACCATAGTCATAATCTTCGTACTGTGGGTACATGCTTTCAAGTGGATGAGCTTGCCTCTTGAAAGTTTGATATTGCTGTGAAGGTGGATGTGGTCGCTTCAGATTCATTGCGGGTCGATTTCCATAGTTTAAATGTCTGGTTTGTTGACTGGTGTCAACTTCCATTGGTTCTGGGTTAGCAAATGGATTATTACGGAATGGATTTGGTCTAAACTGAGTATTTTGTGGGTTTGAATTAAACGGATTATTTTGAGAAGTGGGTCTGAACGGGTTTGGTTGGAATGGCCTTGGTGGCGGTGCAGGGTTGTAAAAATGATTAATGGGTGGTCTTCTTGGTGGCAACGGAGGTGGAGCGAATAGTCTAGGCTGTGGAATGTGTGTTCTAACAGGGACCCTTGGCGGATCTCGTGGTTTGGGAGTTGATTGTCCACCAAATTCGTTCCTGTAGGGAGCTGATCTTATGTCCATGTTCAAATATTCTACGAAAAAATTATAAGCTTGTCCTAACGATTGAGGTTTTGTGCTTTTTAGCAAAATACTCAAAGGTTTATCCAAACCTCTGATAAATGCGTCCAACGCTTTGTCGCGGAAATAATCAACATGAACTGCGGCGTTTAATTTCATTTTGGGGTCGGTTTGTATTTGGGATATAATCAACGAAAAAGCTCGTTGACCCGACTGTAATAGGTGTTTAATGTTTCGTCAGATTTCTTTATTGACGTTAATTGAAAATCAAGTGTTTTTATATCCCTTTGATCTTTATAATAAAGGATCAGGGTACTCTTGATTCCCTCCCAATCAAAGTATATATTATTGGCGTTCAGCACATCCGCTGCCTCTCCCTCAACTTTCCTGCGAATTATTCGTTCTAATACGCTTAGCTGAACAGCGGTAGCGCCGTTTTTCTTATAGGTATCTAAGAGTGATTCGGCGTCGGACAACCAGTCAACAAGTCTGGTTGGGTCACCGTGAAAAGTTTTCAAGTCTCGGACAACGTCCGGCACTTTTCCAAGATCTAAAAACTGTTGTGTACTCATTTGAGTGACAGCAGGTGCAGGAGGAATTACTGGATTCATTTTGATTTATTCCTTTTTTATATAACTCTCTGACAATGACACTATTTTACTTTTAAAAGCACTGTTTTTTTTTTTGAAGCACGTAAATGTTTGATTTTACAAATTTTAGATGAATAAGATTAAATGGTTACTTACATTAATACCAACAACAGCATCGTTGGATTTCCTGGGTTCGTATCAGGACCTCGTCTCTCCACGGGGAAAACACAGGCAGGTGTTTCGGGGTGCTCCTTTTTGCACTGGCTACTCGGGCTCCTAACACCGATTGGGATCCTTCCACGGTGTCCTGTGTTCCGCTTTTCGGTTCAAACTGTAACACTTATTTTGTGACTTTCTGATTAAGATAATCAGATTTTTTTTGAAAGATTTTCACACCACTGTACAGTTCTTCGTGACTAATTAACAAGGCTATTTGGACCTTTATGTGGTTCTTCACTGAATCACTTTAATATTTTTGTTAAAATCACTTCACGATCCGATTATACTATTCCCGCTACGAGGTCCCTATTCGGGCGCCACTTCGCGATTCTGTCGCCTGGATTTCTTTTAAAAAAAAACCGCACTCGTTGTTACGCTAATTAAGACTAACTTTTTTTTTTTTTTAATCAGTTCGTTTATTTGTTAGGCTCAGGCGTGTGTAACACTTTACGGAGCCGATATTCAGTATTGTTATTTACAATGTATAATTTTTAGATTTTAGTAAAGTGGGGTGCCAATTACTCGTGGCTAGCTCGAGGTTAATGGGTCACATTATTGTTTGGAAGGGGCTAGGCAGGTAACTTATTTCAGGTATTTGTTGCTGCTCATGGTTGTGACATCTTCCAAATCCTCGGTCTCTGTAGTCCCTTACTGGAACTAAGCTGCAGATGGGTGACCACAGCTTGCTGGGCAGGTACAAGTAGCACGGAAACAAAAGGATAATATAAATGGGACACAATGGCAGGGAATTTACTAGAGTGAAAGGGAGGGGGTGATGACATTACACTCTTAGATCAGACATACAAAGGAATTCGTAAATCGCTTGCATGTAGGGAAGATCATGCATTCCCAAAACATCTCTTACTTCGCGGAAGGGTTGT
This sequence comes from Aedes koreicus, assembly GCA_024533555.2. Classification (NCBI taxonomy): domain Eukaryota; kingdom Metazoa; phylum Arthropoda; class Insecta; order Diptera; family Culicidae; genus Aedes; species Aedes koreicus. The sequence continues at coordinate 6,548 of JAHHFK020005761.1, read as the reverse complement.
CTACCTCGGGCCACAAGGGTATCCAATAGTCGTGCTCTGGAGGCATCATTACCCGGGCAATGCCAAACTGCGTGATCGATGTCATCATAACCGGTTCCGCACCTACATATGTTGCTATCGACGAGGTTAATTCTGTAGAGATGTGCGTCTAGCGAGTAGGGGTTGGACATAAGTCTTGACATCACACGAATGAAACCGCGACTTACATCCAGACCTTTGAACCACGATCTCGACGAAACATTTGGAATAATGGAGTGTAACCACCGCCCAAGAGAACTACTTGTCCAAGCGTTTTGCCAACTTTGAAGAGAACTCTGACGTACTAATGGGAAAAATTCATCATGTGAAATTCTTCTTTAAAAAATCTCGCCTTCTTGTGCGCCCACCTTTGCTAGAGAGTCCGCCTTCTCATTGCCTGAAATTGAGCAATGTGAGGGGACTCATACAAAGGTAATTCTAAATGATCTTTCGACCAACGCACACATCTGCTCCCTTATTTTTGAAAGAAAGTAAGATGAGTGCTTAACTGTTTTCATCGACTGGAGGGCCTCAATAGAACTGAGACTATCCGAGAAGATGAAATAATGGTCTACGGGCATGTCGGAAATTAACCCCAATGCGAAATTGATTGCTGCCAGCTCAGCAACATATACGGAACAAGGATCCTGAAGTTTCCGGAAGGCAGATGAGTATTCATTGTAAACACCGAAACCAGTGGATCCATCAATGCGCGACCCATCAATGAAAATTCTTCTATTGCAATTGACATGTTGGTACTTTTCGATGAAAATATGGGGAGTTAAAATAGGTCGAAGTTGATCTGGAACTCCTTGAATAGCCTGTTTCATGGAGAGATCATAAGCAATGGAGGAACTGTGATAAGGAAAGCGTACACTAGGAGGGATATAGCATGGAAGACTAATATCAGATGACATATAGTTAATATAGATTCGTAAGAATCTAGACTGGGTTCTCAATTCGAGCATTTCTTCGAAGTTTTCAATCACAAGGTTGTTACTGATTCCACACTTGATCAGTATTCTAGATGAGAGCTCCCAGAAGCGGTTCTGTAAGGGTTTTACTGCTGTCAGAACCTCCAGGCTCATATTGTGCGTTGAATGCATACAGCCAAGGGCAATACGTAGACAACGATATTGAATGCGTTCCAATTTGATGAGGTGGCTGTTTCTTGCCGAGAGGAAGCAAAAAGAGCCATATTCGAGAACTGAGAGATTTTTCAGTTTTATTTGTTTTGTAGAGTTTAATGAGGTCTTCCGGGTGAGCACCCCACCATGTCCCGGAAATTGATCTTAGAAAATTGATCCTTTGTTGACATTTCTGTTTTAAATACGCAAAGTGATTACTCCAAGTGCATTTTGAATCAAACATGACTCCAAGGTATTTAAAGGTCAAAGATTGGGTAATGTCTCTTCCCAACAGCTTGAGACGCAGTTGGGCTGGGATCCGCTTTCTAGTAAACACTACCAATTCGGTTTTATGCGGTGAAAACTCGATCCCCAAATTTCTGGCCCAGATGGACAGATTATCTAGGGAATTTTGCAATGGTCTTTGCAAGATTTCTGCACGTGGACCTCTAAAGGAGATCACAGCATCGTCTGCAAGTTGTCTTAGCGTGCATCTATTTTCCAAGCAGTTATCAATATCTTTAACATAAAAATTATAAAGCAAGGGACTTAAACATGAGCCTTGGGGTAAGCCCATGTAGCTAATTCTGGAAGTTGTCAGTTGACCCAGATTGAAGGTCATTTGTTTTTCTGACAGTAAATTATACAAAAAGTTGTTTAAAATTCCTGGTAATCCACTACTGTGCAGACTATCTGCCAGTATATCTATGGAAACTGAATCAAATGCGCCCTTAATATCCAGAAATACTGAAGCCAATTGCTCCTTGTGTGCAAAGGCCAGTTGTATATCAGATGAAAGCAACGCTAAACAATCGTTTGTTCCTTTGCTCTTTCGGAAACCAAATTGCGTATTTGATAGCAGGTTGTTTGATTCAACCCAACGGTCAAGTCTTGATAGGATCATTTTTTCTAACAATTTCCTTAAGCATGATAGCATAGAGATCGGACGGTAAGAATTGTAATCAGACGCTGGTTTCCCAGGCTTTTGAATAGCTATTACTTTAACCTGCCTCCATGCGGGTGGAACTATATTTAATTCCATGAGAGTGTTATACAGGTTAAGTAATCGTCTTTTAGCGATATCGGGGAGATTTTTTAGAAGGTTGAATTTAATCATATCGCTTCCCGGAGCATAGTTATTCGATGAAAGAAGTGCCATTGAAAATTCCAACATTTTGAATGGTTCGTCCAGAGAACCGTTATTTCGGGTAGTATCCCGTAAATTCGGTTGTGTTGGGACAGAGTCTGGACAAACCTTTTTAGCGAAGTCGAATATCCATTGCATGGAGTATTCTTCACTCTCATTGGAGGATGAGCGGTTTCGCATGTAACGAGCCTTTCTCCAAAGCGTTGTCATCGAGGTTTCTCTAGAAAGTCCCTCTACAAACGAACGCCAGTAATTGCGTTTCTTTGCTTTGAGTAAGTTTTTAAGCCTTTTTTCAAGCTTGAGGTACTTATCAAAAAGCTCACATGTTTCATGTCTACGATAATCTTTAAACGCATCGGATTTCTCAAGATACAACTTAGTGCATTCATCATCCCATCCAGGGGTGGCGGGTCTTCTTTTGAGGGATGCACTTGGAACACGTCGTTTCTGAGCTTCTAATGCACTTTTGTACACCAGGTCGGAAAGGAAACGATACTCTTCTAATGGTGGAAGAGGACATAAAGATTTTGAAAATATTCTAGTGATAGATGCTATGACCACTTCAGAACCTTCATAAAACCTATTGGCTGCATTGAAAACCAGCATACGGCCAAATGGCCACAGCTGTCAAAAACTTAACTGTGATATCGTGGTTGGTTTTTTTGTTCTGCTTTGTTCGATTCTCTGCTCTTCTGATTCATTTAGCAGTAAATAATATCTGAGAAAAAAAGTATGCGGGAAATTTTGTTTCATTGCAAAATATCCAAAACATTCAGTTTTTTACAGCGTAGCATGCTCCAAAGCAGATGCGCATTTAATTTTATGGTGAATATTGGCACGATAAGAGCCAAAAATGAATGCGCCTCGGAAATTATGCGCGTTTACAACAACAAACACAAAATAAAAACAAATATATTCGATAAATTAAACATGAATTTCTTGAAATTTGGTGAAATTCAATAAATTTAACTAAAAGAATGCAGAAATTGGTCTCCAACATACAGTTCACTTGCATTACATTTAAAATTTGGTGCATTATTTCTAATATTGCAATATGGCGATTTGAAAAAAATCACAATTCTGCCATAAAGCTAAGTTATCGTCGCAATGACTACCTTAAAACTATTTGGTTATTTGGTAGCTTTCCTCAATGCCAATTTGCCGCTTTAGGTATTTACTGGAGGCAAAATGGTTTAAAAATGCTTTTTCAACTGATCATAATAAGATAATATGAATGAGTCCTAAAACGGCATTTCAAAACAGCATATTATGAGTTCATAAAGTCGAAATAAAACCTTTGATAGGAGTAAAAGGAATTTGAGAAAATGAGGTTTTAAAATCGTTTGAAACAAGCTGTATAGGTTCTCATAAACCTGACTAAAATATGAAACCTATTGGCACCTCTTGGTGTCATAATAAAACCAAATTGTTTTCTAGTGGCTTTGATAAAACCTTAATAAAACTTAATAAAGCTGGATGGTTTAGGGCCCAATGTTACTTGGGCAGCCGGTTAACCTCGCCCAAAGCGGCCAAAATCGCAACAATCAGCTGGAAAAGTTATGGCGTCCGTTTCTTGGGAAACGCATGGAATTTTGTTCATGGAATAACTTGAAAAAGGCCCGACCATCAATCGCTACATGAGCCAACTGGTTCGATTGAACGAAGAAATCTAAAAAATCGTTCCTTATACAGAAGAAAACAGTGCTTTTCCACCAAGACAGCGCACCGTGTCACAAGTCGAAGGTTACCATGGATGTATTGCACGAATTACTTTTTGAGTTGCTTCCGCACCCACCGTATTCGTAAAATTTGTCCCCCTCCCCACGACTACTACCTGTTCACAGAACTAAAAAAAATCTCGCTCGAATCAAGTGGTAATCGACAAAACAAACGCCTATTTTGTTGCTAAAAATAAAGCGTTCTACAAGAAGTGAATAGAAATGTCGGAGAAACGTTGAAGTGACTGTATCGCTCTTGAAGGAAACTTTGTTGATGAGTAAAGTAAAATTTTACTAAACAAAATCCGAATTAATCCACCGATTGTGAGACTGAACTTTTCTTACACTCCACCAGAATTACGAACTCAAATGTGGCCAATATTGTACTGGATACATATTTTCATCAGAAATTCCAGGAAGATCCCGGAATATTTGATATGTCATACATTCAGTTTATAAAATGAACTTTTAGTCAATCCTGAACGTATTGTTCATCGATGTGATTAAAATATTGCCATAAATAGTCTTTAGCGACATGTTTATGTTAGTTAAATAAAAGGGGAAATTACATAAATATTAGAAGATCCATATAATCAGGCCATGGAATGAATAATTATTGGATCATTTTCCAATACTATGTGAAATCGTTTCTATATATTTATATATGCTTACATATCAATACCACAAGGCACCATTCAAACACATATTGTAGTCTGCATTGTGCTTTCATGCCGTGCGGTTCTATTTTCTATTTGCTGAAGGAAGTGCTATTGCTACCTAACGCTACACCAAATCTTAAACAGCACTTTTCAGTGCTAAATAATACCTACAATTTTTAGATTTCCTCTTATTCCTTTTCGATCCTTGTTAGGCCCTTCGGGTAACCTGGCTTGGATATCGCAGTGGAAAATTCCTCTTCGGTCCCTCGGATTCTTATAGTTATCTGCTTGGACGTCGATTTGGAGCAAATTACTCTGCCACTATGGCAAATAAGCGCAAACGAAAAGGGCAATCTATTGATTCGCCTGCAAATCAAATTAATGTGAGTAATCAATTTGATATGCTCACAGATGATGAGAGTGATCCATCATCTAATCAAAATTTGAAAAAACTTTCTCGATTGAGAAAGGAAAAAGTTCCCCTATTGTGGTGACAATTTCGGATTTCCATGCTTTTCGCAAGGAAATCTTAACATTTGTTGAAGGTGTGAAATATTCCCTTCAAATTTCCAGACGAGGTGAATGCCGTTTGCATGCAGAAACCTTGGACGGATTCAAACGTCTTCTTGAGTATCTTACTCAGAAGAACCACAATTTCTTCACCTATGACACCGAAGCTGAGCGTCTTTTCAAGGTTGTCTTGAAAGGACTGCCCAGTGGTGAATCTCTCGATGAAATAAAAAACGAGTTAACAAAATTACTTGGATTTAGCCCAGTCCAAGTAATTAAGATGAAAATGAAATCCCGGCCTGGCGATGCTCGCAAAGGGATTTCAAACGATTTCTACTTAGTTCACTTCAAGTCAAGTGAACTTAATAACCTTAAGGCTTTAGAAAAAGCAAGCCTTTTGCTCCATGTCCGTGTGAAGTGGGAACATTTCAGGAAGACTGGAGCCAATTTTTAAAGCCTCACCCAATGCCGTAAGTGCCAGGGATGGGGTCACGGAACAAAGCATTGCCATATGGTTGGTAAATGCGTGAGTTGTGGTGATTCCTCGCACACTAAGGACTACTGTCCTGTGAAGGAAGATCCTCAAAAATTCAAATGTTCAAATTGTGGTGAAAACCATAAATCAAATTTTTGGGAGTGCAAGACTCGCAAAGCAATTTTGCAGTCGCGCACTAAGCGCCAGGTAGGAAACGAAAAACGTTCCCGACCAGCTACTACCAATTCTGCAGCTGTTAACAACGATCAGCAAAGAACAAATTCCTGCCAAGCCCGTCGGTAGAAACAGCGGACAGGTTTTTCCATCCGCAAGTGTTACTTCAAACGCTCAACGAGGAGTAAATACTATTTCGAGACCTGCAGGTACCAACAGGGTTCAATCTGCCAACCCTACATTCTTACCTTACCGTGTTGTTAACAATGTTCAACATGTAAATGGATCTACCTACGCTGCCGTTGCCGCGGGTAGAAACCAAAACCAAAATTCCCACGGGACTTCTGATGAATTTATACGCTCCTAAATTTGATTTTTTACAGCAATCGTTAATCGATATGATAACTGATATGCTAAAAACTAATACCATGTTTACCACAAAAGTTCAACACAGTGGACGCAGTGGTTCTATGCCCCAACAAAATGTTACCCATGCTGACGTCTGTTCTGATCACCTTCCGGATACCTTTGAAATATCTCAAGAAATCATTTCTAATTCCATCAGTACTACTTTCAACTACCACAGAGCTGATTGGGATCAATATCGAACAGTTATGGAACACAACTCTGATCCAAATGTTCCATTGCAAACAAAAAATGATATTAATTATGCTCTTGAATCTCTGACTTTTTCAATAGTTAGAGCTAGAGCTGCTTCAG